>ML246899.1:367-10685 GCA_005239495.1 Nicotiana undulata
AATACTGCCCAGTGATTTCTTCACCGCGATCGCGGACTTCCTGTCGCGATCGCGGAGCACAATTTCCAAACCCTACGCGATCGCAACCACCTTCACACGACCGTGAAGACTATTCAACCTCGCCCCCACGCGCCTGCCTTATCCCTACGCGATCGCGAACTAAGGCACGCGATCGCACTGCTTTATTTCCTTCTACTCTGCGATCGCATCTCTACACCTGCGATCGCACAGAGCATTTTTCACCTGCCCCAATTTAACTCTCTGCGATCGCACTAATTCTCCTGCGATCGCAGTGAACAATTTCACTGTGCAAAAACACCAGAAAACCAGCAATTGTTCTAAGTCCAAATGAGTCCGTTAATCACCCGAAATCAAACCCGTTGCCCATCGGGACCCCAACAAAACTTACCAACATATCCCATAACATCATTCAAACTTATTTGCACTCTAAAAACATCAAAACTAACATCAAAACACCAAAATTACATCGGATTCAAGCCTATGATTTCCAAAAACTTCCGAAACGCGCATTTGATCAAAAACCCAACCAAATCATTTCCGAATGACCTGAAATTTTGCGGGCAAGTCCAAAATGACCTAACGAAGCTACAGCAACTCTCGGAATCCCATTCCGACCCTCGGATCAAAATCTCGCCTATCAACCGGAATTCGCCAAAATACTAACTTCGCCAATTCAAGCCTAATTCTACATCGGGCATCCTAAAAATATTCTGAACACACTCCTAAGTCCCAAATCACCTAACGAAGCTATCCGAACCATAAAATACGTATTCCGAGGTCGTTTACCAATAAGTCAACTCTTAGTTGACTTTTCCCATTTTAAGGTTGTTCTTAAGGACTAAGTGACTAAATTCTCATTTAACCATTTCGATTTCAAGCCTATCAACTCTAACACATTAATAATAGAATAACCAACATATAATAAGCCACTAACAACAGTTATAATGTAGGTTTCGCGTAACGACAGACCGGGTCGTTACAGGCCCAAATTGGGGGGGACCATATCAGGTCCTCGACATCATCAGAAAAGGATCCTACAAGAACAACACGTTGAACGGCGAGCAATTACCAAACAATTGGAACATATCACTCCTCAAAAGATATTACTGCTAAGGTACGACCTCCTGCGTTTTCATTTATGTCTTAAATTAACTAATTGCAAGTGTTCGATCGAGGACGTCGATGGATCCTTCAACACGAAATCCTTAGGTCTGAAAGCACGCGTTGTACTCTTTTTCTCTAAGACCGGTTTTTGTCCCAAATGGGTTTTTCTGGTGAGTATTTGAATGAGGCAACCATTGTTCATGCTAACTTAGAGAAATTCAACGGTATCCGAGGCTTCTTTACAATCAACCTCAAATACTGGGAGGCATCACCCTCCAATGTCAACTTGGTTGCAAGAAAAGCACTTCGTGTCAATAGGGTCTCGATAGGTAAATTCTATAAGGGTCAAACCGTAGAACGAGCCATTCCCATATAGGTTACTCGATCCCTAACATCAAACATGTACACATGTATAATCATCTATCAAGAGAAATATTTTTCCTTGCCAAATATTTCATGCCTTATAAAAAATTTACTTTACAATTTCATACTTTTGACCTAGCCGATCACAATTAAAGTTAGAACAACTAACCCCATACTCAGGGACTGCCGTCTGAAAAATAAACGTGATCCAATTATTTAAAACTTTGAGATCGTAAGACCTTAAAAAGGCAACCCTCGATTTTATACGCCACAACTGTTGATACCCAATTTTTTTCTCCTTTATATATATATATATATATATATATATATATATATATATATACACACACATACTTTCAAGATAGTGAATATGCATCATCATTTGATTTATAAGCATACACAAGTATTCTTTTCATAATTTTTCATAATTTTAAAGGCTTTAAATCTATTTATTTCCATATTTTTATTATATAAATATCCAATAAATACCCTCCAAATTATTTTTGTGATGATTTAATCATCGAAATTTATCATTTATATCAATATGAGGTTTTAAATATTTTCTGCATTTCTTATCATTACATTTGCATATTTTTGCAATAATAACTCATATACACACATAATTACATTATTTATGCAGAAATTGACTTTTTATATTTTTATAATGTTAATTACTTATTTTTAATCATTTTTCAAGCACAAATGATATTTTGTTATTTATTTATTACCTTTTTTAATTATTTATTTGATTAAAAGTGGGTATTTAAAATTTAGCCCTACAATCCCCTATTTTCAGATTTAACCCAACAACCTTACACCAGACCAATACCCTTGGCACATGACCAGTTAGCCCAATCCCCATACACATTTAAACACCCGACCTAGGACCCTTTTAAATCATGCCCGTTGATCTCTATGATCAACGACCCACGTTAGACGCCCCTTTAACTATACCTAAACCCCTACCCTAATCATTCTATACCACCCTGCCGCCTTGGAATCTCCTTGTCTCTCATCTCTCATGAACCCTAGCCGTCGTTCCTATCAACCCCCCCCCCCCCCCCCCCCCCCCCCAAATTCGATCCCAAAATGGAATCCACCAAGGATTACCTTACATTATTTACCTATCCTTACCACTGGCTAGTCGTCTATGATCTTACTTAGTTTCTTGCCTAACATGGAAGAAAATCATTCCAAAATCAAACCAAATCAGTCCACACCTCTAATTTTTCTGTCTATTCCGTCTATGTTCATCATTGATTTTTTGTGAGTAACGACATTTTCCATATATGTTGATGATTCTTACCTACCCCAAATTAGGGTTTTCAAACCTTTTCAATCGGACCAAAATAGGTCTGATTCTTCTTGATTTGATGTAACTCCGCTTCTATTCATCTTATTTTGTGCAATATTTTCCATTGATTTAACACTTTTCCTAAAACTAGGTTTGAAACTTTCTCCATTTCTTACCGATTCTGGTGAATCTTTCCTTTCTGTATTCGATTACTTTCTTTCCTTATGTTTTCCCCGATTTTTACTTTAATATTTGTTTAAATATTCTGAATAATTTTTATTTTGATATTATTTGCGTTTTCTTTAATACTTGCCCGAATATTCTGAATAATTTTATGAACAATTTTATATTCTTAGTATTATGAGTTTTTGCCTTAAATATTCTGAACAATTTTTGGATACTTCCTTAACTTGCTGAATCCCTTGATTTGTGCCCTAAAATTACCTATAATTAATTCTAGAATATTTTTCTTGCATATGACTGATTTGTTTCCATGTTTTATGTGCTGATTTCTATCACTATATATACTCTTCCCCCAATTCCCTTTAGGAGGACCTTCGACTACTTTTTGAACTCACTATAGACTTACTAGACCTAAGGTTATTCTGATTTTGCATTATATACTCTAACTTTGGCCGGCTGGACGCCTTAATTGATTAAAATCTGTCAATGATAATCAGTTTGGCGTGCATTTGTTGTCTAAATGCGGAGGCTAACTTGAGCCTTTATTTTCTTATGTGTGAAAGTCCTAATTGTTTTGGTATGTCGCCTAGTTTTTCCATTTTGAGCAACCTAAGTTAAAGTCTAAAACCACCCCTGAAATAGAGGTCTTAATGCCTCCTGGACCATAGGCATGGGACGGGTAGTGAATGCATAGAGTACGACTTAGAATTGGCTGGTGCGCTTTAGGTGAACAACATAAAGATAGTAATCGGGTAGCAGGAGATGATAGTGTGTGCCTGCTGAATAATATGAGTAACACCCCATCTCGAGGAAGTTACGAAGTATTATTTATGTTGCACGGGGTGATCCTTTAGGCTAAAAAAATTAGGACCCCCACCTTTGCTTACAGTCAATTATTTTATTTTATTTGCCCAAATTGCTTCCCTTTTCTTAGACTAATTCATATGATTCGAGTTCAGCCCGGACCCTCCGTTGTGGACCTCGAGGAGCACCTAACACCTTCTCCTCAAGGTAATTTGATCCCTTACCCGATCTTTGGTGATGCAACTGGTTAATCCAAAGTTATTTGCAAAAAGGTGTCCTAACGCACCTTAATCCATTAGGTGACGACTCTCTCTTTTAATACCCTTCTTTAAAAGAGTTGTCACGTGTCGAAACCCAATTTCACGAGAAAAAGAGGCGCGTCAGCATGGAAACTCTGTTGGGGATATGTTTAGGCTCTTACCATTGCGGACTTAGTTTATATGAATTAGTCTCTCTCGATAAGCGTGTCTTTATTATTTTGCTGATACTTGAACATCCCGCTCCCATTCTCCCTTTTATTGCTACATACACACCCTCTTCCCTATTTTCCCTTTATATGAACTTACATGCAACTCTTCACCTAATCTGGTTACAATATGCATTCCACTGGCTCCAAATTTTTAAATTTTGTTATATCATGACTTTCCCAATCCTTACACCTTTATTGCTTTATTAGAATTTTTTTATATCATACGAACTAACTTCTTCCCTGTTTTTCTTTCTTTTCTCTCTTTACATTTATTAAATACTGCATTTATCGCTTTTATCATGCAAAATACTTGGCAACGTGTTGTTTTATCTTTGCATAAAGCATGTTGTACATCATATTCCACTCGTGCACAATTAATACCATAGCGGCACTTGATGAGTATCCGTGCTCTTACTATATTACCCTTTTTAAATTTTGAAAGGATTATTTGTGGTAAAACTAGTCGACCAAGCGGTGCAATCGACAGTTCCGTGCCTTTCCCTCTCAAGTTGTCCAATTGAGGGTACCGGTCTAGACTCTTATAGAAACCCCACTCTGATGTTAAATGTGCATGCATCATGTCCAAAACTAGCATGTGTTAGAATGTTGTCCACGTTATAACTCTCTAAAGCAAGCCTTGTCCAAAGTCCATCGGGGTTTCCATAATCCCAACGGACACAATCATGATATGTGCATTATTTGTAGAAAACTTGTCGATATGCTAATCATTAATGTGTAAATGGTCAAATATGGAGGGGGAAAGGGCTAACTTTATCTATTTTACAGAAATGAGGCACAAAGTCCCTAGGTTTAGCATGGTTTGAAGCATCCCACCTTTGCTGATAGACTGGTGGGAAAATCTCTCGCCAAGCGACAGAAACCATGTGAAAAGAGTTCTTGGAAATTTACCTTCATTGCTGAACATTCAGCTAAACAATGTACTGATCAAGGCCGTTCTATGTTCTGGGATGAAAAGAAAGTTGTTTTACGTTTCGATAATATAGGGATGACTCCCCTTCTTGAGGAAATAAGAGGCTTTGTTGGGCTTCCTTGGGATAGCCCTGGTCTGTTGGTGCCGAAAAGTCTCACTTCTCGAGGGTTTCTGTAAATGATGGGTTTTAGAAAGAATGATGAGTTAGTTTGCATGAAGAAGTCTTATATACGTTTAGACTTCCTTTACGAGCGTTATGGGAACAACACGTCCTACTGTATCTATCATGATGAGTTTGCCATCACTTCTCTGGGTTGGACTCATCGCCGGGTTTTTGTATTCATCATCTATTTTCTGGGGATGCTGGTATTCCCAATACAGGGAGAAAGAATCCACACTCATTTATCTATGGTTACCATGACCTTAATGGAAGGAATTAAGGGACAGACTTACACTATTGTCCCAATGATCGTGGCCGAGATATACCGAGCTTTGGACTGTTGCAAGAAAGGATTTAGGCATTTTAAGGGATGTAATCTGTTACTACAAATATGGCTGTTGGAACATCTCCAAAGGTAAAATACCGTCAAGAATTCCTGCGACGACCATGGAATGAGCACATAGCTTTTCACCATCCAAAAAGAATGACTTTAATCCCGGAAAGGTTCGCACAACCAGGAAACACTGTGGATTGGGTACATTTCTTTAGCAATTTGACTGACGACAAGGTCCATTGGATGTTCGAGTGGTTCCCTACTAGCGAGTTCATCATCGGGTCAATAGATGTTCCTCACTTAGTGCTGATTGGCTTAAGGGGTATTTATCCTTATGCTCCTATCAGAGTCATGAGGTAGGTTGGGAGAAAACAAGTCATACCACGAGTTTCCAAGATAGTTCACTACAAAGCAGACTTCCAGGCTGATGCCATTCCATTTAAGTGTGAGCCACAACACATGTGGCATCTAAAGATCCTTGTGGAAAAGGATACCATCGAGCCAGATCGATATTATGTCGGTCATGTGTATTTCTACCCGTCATGGTTGGATGATGACATAGCAGAAAAAGTCAAGCCAGAGATTGATCGGGGAAATAAGGTCATAAACGACGCTGCCGAAGCACAAGTAAAATACATGAGGTTACACAAAAGGATCTTTGGGTCTGAGGCCGGACACTTAGAACAACACAAAGTGGACATGGAAGCAATCAATGAATAGAGGGGAATTGCTACAAAATCAACAGAGAGGTTAGAGTATTTAGAGCAGGGTCTGATGGAGCTTAAATGGAAGATGAGGAAAAGGATCGTGGATTGTCAGAATGCAAAGGGAAATTAAGGAGGACATCTAGCAAGGGCATATCTGCTGCTGGACATGTGCGACCTGGGGAATCTGATCGATGGGGATAAGAAGGCCAAGCTTGGAGAAGGTCCCTCTGGGACCGAGTAGATTAGAATTTATGTTTACTTGTTTTTAAAGTCGTTTTAGAATTTGATTGTAATAAGGCAAATGCCACCAGTAACTTATTTTAATTATTGTCGTTTTAATAGAGATTTGGTCTATTTATCATACTGATGAAATGATGCAATTATCGTCATTGAGCTTTCTCCAAATCTATATGTCGCTAAGCCTACCTTGGGCACAATGAGGTTCCCCAAATAAGAACGCGAATTTATAATTCTGCTATACGTGTTTAAATATTGCAAATATCCTTTCAAATCCCCCTACTGACTTGTTACCTTTTTTACTTTTCTTTGTTTTGATTATTCCCATCCCCTAAGGTTGGTTCGTGCATACTGGCATCATCAGCATACCATACTAGATCCAGAGGTCTTCCACCTCCTCCTAATCTAAGTGATCCTAAAAGCAATGGAAAATCTAAGATGGACGACATGAGTGGTATCAGGAAAGACAACGCAACACATGCAGAAAATGTTGAGACTTTAGATGGTCGGAGCACTCTGGCACAAAATGATTTGGTTCTACGAGTTACAAGGGGAACTTGAGCAGGTTCGAAACTTGGAAAACCTCTCCCTCACCTTAAATGTCCCAGATATCAACCAACAGAACGTCCAAAGAGAACCTCCTCAAAACACACCAAACCAGCATCCGCAAAATCCTCCCGCACCTCATCAATATGCCACACCTCCCCAAGGCGTCGAGAGTTCTAGATGTTTGACGGAACAGGTGACCCAAAGGTGCATCTGAGGACATACTGACAAGCTCGTAGGAGTTGGAAAAGATGAAAGAATCTATATGAAGTTATTCCTGAGGAGCCTAACTGGAGACGCTCTATCTTGGTATATCAGTCAAAATCCAAGGAAGTGGGTAAACTGGGTAAGCATGGCGTCAAATTTTATGGATTGATTCAAATTCAATACGAAGAATGCACCAGATGTCTTCTATATCCAAAATCTTACGAAGAAGCCGACAGAGACTTTCCGCGAGTATGCTAGTTGGTGGAGATCGAAAGCTGCAAAAGTAAGGTCGGCATTGGAAGAAGAGCAGATGAACAAATTCTTTGTCCGGGCCCAGGATTCGCAATACTACGAGAGGTTAGTGGTTATTGAAAATCACAAATTCTCCGACATCACCAAATTGGGGGAAAGAATTGAAGAAGGAGTTAAAAGCGGGATGGTAACCAATTTTGAGGCATTACAAGCTACCAATAAGGCCTTGCAACCAGTAGGCATATCCAAGAAGAAGGAAGCAGGGGTCGTGATGGTGGCCCAAGTTCCGAAATCTCCTCTTACATACCAAACACCTCCACCCACATATCGGCCTTCACCTCCCAGATATCCGCAACCCGCCACCGCCTACCATTCTTATAACACCCAGCCAACATATTACCACTCACCGCCAGCCTGCCAAAACTATAAGAAACCCAGACCAAACTTCGACCGTAGACTGCCCAGACAATACACCCTGTAAATTAAAAACACTTGAGTTACACCCTGAAATAACTCATAGTGCAGGAAAGATGGAAAAACTAAACTACCGGGTCTCCCACCTGACGGGGAATGGAGTAGCCTTCAGGTTCTGCAACTTGGAATTTGGGCCCATGTATTGCACCTCAGCGGTGCTTGAGCCTTCTCCCAACTGGACCATGTTAGTTTCATACAACATCTGCTTCATGGCCTCGCAGATTCCTTCAATTTCTTCGACCGTAAAGGCCTCTTCTTCTTCTTCGACATATTGTGGTTCGATGAAAGTTTCAGTAATGTGGGGAATTGGCTGAGGCAAGTCCCAACCATCTTTCTTTCGAGCGTTGGCCCATTCCACATCGGCTTCTGTGGCCTAGAAATATATGCCGAAGAATTTTTTAGCAATAGGTAGAGAGATCGGTTCAGTAATACCCTATAGGGCTTCCCCAAGCACGGTCGCTTAACTATTATTATTTGGTCTAAATTATCCGATTATTTACGTGTTCTAGCATATTGTATGTTTAAGAACTCTTTGAAATTTAGCCTCTTTTGATAGGTATGAATTTATCTTGAAAAACAAGTCACGAGAATGTGCACTCGTTAAGCTTTTGTACATGTTACAATTACACCACATGAAATGCACCCGTAATTACAATACGTGATTTTATTATTATTTGAAATTTTGAAGATGGGGACATGAGTTGTCGCACCCGAGTGTAGATTACGTAGTCTAGACTATGGTCGTGACGGTTTTATAATGCCTATTTGAGGCGACGTTGATTATTATTTATTTTTTCTATTTTTGAAGGAGCGTTTTAGTTTCTAAGATCAATTAATACGCTTATGGATTTATCTTGAACAAGTCACGATGGCGTGCACTTGTTGTTTTTGAGCACACGACAAACACGTCACATAAAATGCACCCGTGGTCGCTACGTACATTTTATTATTGTGTGAAGTTAAGGGTCGGGGACACGAGTTGCAACTCCCGAGTGTAGATTATGGTAATTTTGGAATGATACTTAATTTTACCCAATTTTGCACTAAAGGTATCACTCTACCTAGAGGTCTTCCTAAAAAGAATCTCATTAATCTAAAGATAGCATGTTTCGGGCTATGGCCATATCTAACCCCGAATTGTTTCAACTCTTCGGCCAATCCTAATTGTGGCTAGTTTTGACATGATTCGAAATTAAATAGCTAAACAATCAAGAGCAGGTATGCCGACATATTTAACATTTGTATTGTAATAAAAGAGGCAGATTTCGAATTACAAACGTAAACGTTACATGCATCAGATTTCTTTGGCCATTTGACCTATATACCATACATGAATAATTGTATATTGCTCATGGTTCTAACAGAGAAATTTTATCAGAATAACTCATATAACAAAAGCAGACTACGCAAACCTCTTGAATTAAAAATTATCTGGTACTTTTTAGGACATAATTGATACCCCTCGCACTGTTTGATCGACAGAAAAACGATTTAACACTATTAATGGGTCTACGATTATGGATTCCATAACTGTTGTGGTAGACATTCTAGGAAATGTAACTGAATCACAAATTTCGATATAGTCCAGTCCTTATTACAACTGAAAATGTATATAATAGACTGTAGTTATGCTATTACATCGTTCCTAAATTAAAAATACAGGTTTTTTAAACAACAAGAAGAAAAATAAGAGGAACAGAGTTTAGCTGATGCTCCTGTGCAAGACAACAACCTTTGTTCTTCAGGACCTGTATTCTTCAACCTTAGTCTCGACTAAACCATACAGATTTATGTGCACTGCAAAAGACTGAATCTGATCATTTAATAGAGATCATATTCAACCTTTTAAATGCTGTCCCCATAGTGACATCCGATTATATAAGGTCTGAGTTGTCCATACCAACACCTAAACATCTTATGGGGTGAATTTGACCATGAAGGGGTCAGATTCACTACCCTTTGGTGCCATCTAATGACTCTATTATGACTTCATGAATATAAGATTAATCACAGAAGCATTCAAGAGAACTCGTGCACTCAATAGCAACAGCCCAGGAACTCAAATCATCGAAAAGCTTCACACGAGAAGACTATTCTGCCCTTAGCAATTTCCATCACAACACCATGCTGAGAGCCTGGCACATATCGTAAAATCAAAACACACGAATTTGACACCAAGGATCATACCTCCACATAACTCTGCTACAATGCGTGATCCCATCCAAACGCTGG
>ML246901.1:0-21109 GCA_005239495.1 Nicotiana undulata
TTAGCCTTGGACATTCAGTCCTTGGCCAACCGTTTGGTGAGATTGGACCTTTTAGAGCCTCATTGAGTTTTGGCTCATGTGGTTGCTCAGTCCTCACTAATGGGGGAGATTAAGGCTCGATAGTTTGATGATCCACGTCTAGCAGATCTTCGGGATACGGTGGTCCAGGGCTGGGCCAAGGAGATTACTTTAGGCGAGGATGGTGTTCTGCGACTCCAGGGCCGATTGTGTATTCCTAATGTTGATGGCCTGAGGGAGAGGATTCTAGCAGAGGCTCACAGTTCTCGGTATTCTATTCACGCAGGAGCTACGAAGATGTACCGTGATTAGAAGCAACACTACTGGTGGAGGCGGATGAAGAAGGACATTATTCAGTATGTGGCCAAGTGTCTTAATTGTCAACAAGTTAAGTACGAGCATCAGCGGCCAGGAGGCTTGTTTCAGCAGATTCCCATCCCTCAGTGGAAATGGGACCGTATCACCATGGACTTCGTGGTTGGGTTGCCTCGGACTTTGCGGAAGGTTGACGCGGTTTGGGTCATTGTGGACAGACTGACCAAATCGGTGCATTTCATTCTTGTGACTACTACTTACACTACAGAGAGGCTGGCTCAGATTTACCTTCGTGAGATAGTCCGGTTGCATGGTTTGCCGGTGTCTATCATTTCAGATCGAGGTCCTCAGTTTACTTCGCACTTCTGGAGAGCTTTGCACAGCGAGATGGGTACTCAGATAGACCTCAGATCAGCATTTCACCCTCAGGCGGATGGCCAGTCAGAGCGTACAATTCAGATCTTGGAGGATATGCTCAGGGCTTGTGTGATTGATTTTTGGGGTCGGTGGGTCCAGTTCTTGCCATTGGCGGAGTTTGCATACAATAATAGTTATCAGTCCAGCATCGAGATGGCTCCATTCGAGGCTTTTTATGGTCGGCGATGTCATTCTCCGATTGGGTGGTTTGAGTCTGGCGAGGCTAAGCTATATGGTACAGATCTGGTGAGAGATGCCTTGGAAAAAGTAAAGATAATCCAGGAGAGGCTCCGTACAGCACAGTCTAGGCAGAACAGCTACGCAGATCAGCGGGCACGTGACATATCATTCATGGAGGGAGATAAGGTTATGTTGAAGGTCTCGCCGATGAAGGTCATTATGAGATTCGGGAAGAAGGGCAAGCTGAGCCCCAGGTTTATAGGTCCTTTCGAGGTGTTGACGCGGGTTGGAGAGGTTGCTTATGAGCTTGCTTTACCTCTAGCCTTATAAGGAGTTCATCCAGTTTTTCATGTTTCCATGCTTCGGAGGTATCACGCCGACTTCTCACACGTGGTTGATTACAACACTATTCAGTTAGATGAGAAGTTGGGCTACGAGGAGGAGCCAGTGGCCATTATTGATAGGTAGGACCGCCAGTTGAGGTCCGAGACAGTTTCTGCGGTTAAGGTTCAGTGGAGGGGCCAACCAGTTGAGGAGGCGACTTGGGAGTCCGAGCAGGACATGCAGAGCAGATATCCACAGCTATTCAGCACTCCAGGTACGATTCTAGACCCATTTGAGGACGAACGTTTGTTTAAGAGGGGGAGAATGTAACGACCCAGCCGGTCATTTTGCGTATTAGGACTCTGTTCCCTTAAATGAAACCTTCCATAGCGGATACTCGTGCTTTATGACTCGCGGGACCGGGCGGTTCAGGATTTGGGAATGAATTCGATGGTTTAGGAACACTTGGTTCCTTAAGGTTGGCCTATTTGGCCAAGTTTGACTTCGGTCAACATTTTGAACAAACGACCTCGGAATCGAGTTCTGACAGCTCCAGTAGCTCCGTATGATGAGTTCGGACTTGGGCGTATGTTTGGCTCGGGTTTCAGATGACCCGGGAGCGTTTCGGAGCCCGAAATGGAAATCATGATTTCCTTAAGTTTAGAATTTAGCCTGGAACAGGACTTTATGCTATCATAGTTCGAATGGAATTCCGGGATCGGCAATAGTTCTGTATAGTCATATATGACTTGTCTGCAAAATTTGGGGTCATTTCGAGTAGTATAGACCCGTTCGGCGCAATGAAGAGAATTCTAGAATTCTTAAGTTCTTAAGTTTGAATAATTTGGTTTTGAGATTGCATTTTGAGTTCCGTTGTTGCTTTTCATGTTTCGGAAGTTCGAGCGAGTCAGTATCATGAATACAGACTTGCCAGTGCTTTTGGACGGGGTCCCGAGGGGCTCAAGGGTGTTTTAGACCCCCGGGAGCTAAGTTGGAAAAACCAAAAATTTCTCTAGCTGGTTTCCTTCTCTGCGATCGTAAAAGGTGGGTTGCGATCGCGGAGAAGGGGTTTTGCTGGGCTGCTGATTGTTCTCTGCGATCGCAACCTTCCCCTTGCGATCGCATAAGTCCGGGCCCTAAAGCTTCACGATCGCAGCCCTTTCACGCGATCGCATTGAGTCACAGCTGGGCCGGGTGAAATTGTTCATCGTGATCGCAGGACCTCTGCCGCGATCACATAGGTCAGACCATATGGTCTTCGCGATCGCAGGACCTCTGATGCGAACGCAGAGGTCAGTCCAGTTGCCCTTCGCGATCGCATGCCTAGTGTCGCGATCGCAGTTAAGCATTTCCTGGGCAGTATTTAAATGCCCAATTACATGTTTTCTTCTTCATTTTCAATACCCAACCTCCATTAAAGCTCCTCAAAGCTAGGGAAAAGATGTCCAAGGTCAAGTTCCTCAAGGTTAGTGTAATTTCCTCTCTAAATTCATGGATTAATTATGGAAATCCAACTAGGTTACCTATTAAAATATCAAATCATGGGAAAATTGGGTAGAAAATTCTAGGGCTTTGATAATTAGTGAATTATTCCTTTTTATCCATGAATTCCTAAATAAATTATGTAATTACGATCATTAGGCTTCAGGTAATTCATACCTTCGAGAATTTTAAAAATCCGAACACGTGGACCCGGGGTCGAAAACTCAAAAACCTTCAAGAATGCTATACATTGGAAATTCATGTCAATACTTTCTCTTGGTATCTAAATTGATTCAATTGCGCTATATTTGGCTAGTTTCGAGCTGTCGAGGGTAGTTCCGGATTTTCGTGCGCATTCTTGATCCGGTCGTTAGTCCGAGGAGTGCTTCGTCGAGGTGAGTCTCCTTTCTAACCTTGTAAGAGGAAAATTGTCTCCATAGGTGTTCTATGTGTTATATATTTGTATTCGGGTGCTGCGTGCGTACCTTGTGACGAGAGTCCGCACGTAGCAAATACTATTTTTATGTCCGGGTAGTTTTAGGATCACAACATGACTTGTCGTCTACTTTGAAATGATTTATATGTTATAATTCTTGCTTGGATGTAGCATTGTTTCCTTGAATATTTCATTGATTAAGTATTTGGAAATATTTGATATGTGAAGTGAACCTAGTATTTGGTATACGTAGGCTGTCGCTTTGCAAGTTACTTTCCGCAAGTGACGTGTAATTCCTTCAACTCTTAGGGAAGCGGGCCGTACGCCACGACGAATATAAATATAGTGCACTCCTGGTTCGGGCCGGTCGATCCCCGACAGTGCACAGTGACTTACTTGAGAATGCACTCTTGGTACGGGCCGGTCGATCCCTCGTAGTGCATGGACGAAGTTACATTATGATATGATATGATTACACTGATGGACGCACTCTTGTTATGGGCCGGTCGATCCCCAAAAGCGCGTAGTTGAGTTATTGGTAAGCATGCACTCTTGGTACGGGCCGGTCGATCCCTGGCAGTACATAGCTCTTTGGTATGATTACATTATCAGCATGCACTCTTGGTACGGCCCTATCGATCCCCGGCAGTGCATATCTATTCTTCCCTCTGATTCCAGCCAAATGTTTTACTCTTCGGTGCGCATGGCTGCTATAGCATGTTTAGTTATTTAAATGTGGTAAGTGTTGACTGGTTTAGATTATATGGGACGGGTAGCACCTAGTGTACTTCATATCGGCTTGCCTAACCCGCTGTTGGGTGCCATCGCGACCTGAATTAGTGCCATGCCAGATGATTCTTACCACCCTCTAGCTATTCAGGGTTCTTCTTCCTCAGGGCAGCAGGCTATGGCACGTAAAGGTTGTTTTGAGTGTGGGGTGCTGGACCATATGATCAGGCAGTGTCCCAGATATCGGTGCAAGGCCGTACAACAGAGTCCAGCCCAGGGGTTCAGCACCAGCAGTTCGACCACCTAGGGATGGAGGTCAGGTTGGCAGGGGCCGTCCTAGAGGGGGAGGCCAGTCAGGAGGGGGTCATCCAGCTCCAGCTTTTCCTGGGGGAGCTCAGTCATCGGGTGCTTCAACCAGATTTTATGCTATTCCAGCCAGGGCAGATGCAGCAGCCTCGGACGCGGTGATTACATGTATTATTTATGTCTGTGGTAGAGAGGCTTCCGTGCTATTTGATCCAGGGTCTACATATTCATATGTTTCAGTGTTATTTGCTCATTCTCTGGATGTTGCTTATGATTCTTTGGGTTCTCCCTTGTATGTGTCCACTCCTGTGGGCGATTCCGTGGAGGTAGACCAGGTTTACTGATCGTGTGTGATAACTTTCTGCGGGCTTGAGATCAGAGCTGATTTGTTGTTACTTGATATGGTGGATTTCGAGGTTATTTTGGGCATGGATTGGTTGTCTCCTCATCATGCTGTGTTAGATTGCCATGCCAAGACAGTTACATTAGCCATGCCTGAGTCGCCGGGATTAGAGTGGAGGGGTTCTTTAGTCAGTGCCTTCAGCCGTGTTATTTCCTTCATGAAGGCTTGGCACATGGTCGAGAAGGATATTTGTCTTACCTTGCTTATGTGCGGGACACCGCCGCTGAGTCTCCTACCCTTGATTCAGTGCCAGTTGTTCGAGAGTTTCCTGATGTGTTTCCTTCAGATCTACCAGACATGCCTCTAGATCGAGATTTAGATTTCTGCATTGATTTGGCTCTAGATACTCAGCCTATTTCTATTGCCCCCTATCATATGGCTCCTAAGGAGCTAAAGGAATTGAAGGAGCATCTTCAGGGGTTGTTGGCCAAGGGGTTTATTAGGCCAAGTGTGTCGCCGTGGGGTGCTCCAGTCTTATTTGTGAAGAAGAAGGATGGGTCTATGCGGATGTGCATTGACTACCGCTAGTTGAATAAAGTTACCATCAAGAACAAGTATCCTCTGGCACGCATTGATGATTTATTTGATCAGCTACAGGGTGCTCGTGTGTTCTCTAAGATTGATCTGAGGTCAAGTTATCACCAGTTGAAGATTCGGGCTTCTGATGTCCCGAAGACTGCATTTCTCACCAGATATGGCCATTATTAGTTCTTGGTGATGTCCTTTGGCTTGACTAATGCCCTAACAGTGTTTATTGATTTGATGAATAGGGTATTCAGGCTGTATATTGACTCATTCGTTATTGTTTTCATTGATGATATATTGATCTACTCACGGAGCTTGGGAGAGCACGAGCAACATTTGAGGGTAGTGCTTCAGACCTTGCAAGAACAGAAGCTTTATGCTAAGTTCTCCAAGTGTGAGTTCTGGTTGGAGTCTGTGGCATTTCTAGGGCATGTGGTGTCCGGTGAGGGTATCAAGGTTGATCCGCAGAAGATTGAGGTAGTGCTGAGTTGGCCACGTCCTACGTTAGCTTTAGAGATCAGGAGTTTTCTAGGTTTAGCAGGTTATTACCGTCGATTCGTGGATGGATTCTCTTCTATTTCCGCACCACTGACTAGATAGACTCAGAAGAATGCTCCATTTCAGTGGTCCGACGATTTTGAGACGAGCTTTCAAAGCTCAAATCAGCATTGACTTCAGCACCAATGTTATCATTGCCTTCTGAGTCTGGAGTGTATATAGTGTATTGCGACGCCTCGCACGTCGGGTTGGGATGTGTGTTGATGCAGGATGGCAGGGTTATTTCTTATGCTTCGCGACAGTTGAAGGTTCATGAAAAGAATTACCCTGTGTACGATTAGGAGTTGGCGGCGATTGCTCATGCCTTGAAGATATGGCGGCATTACTTGTATGGTGTATCTTGTGAGGTCTATACTGACCACCGCAGCCTGCAGTACTTGCTTAAGCAGCGGGACCTTAATTTGAGGCAGCGGAGGTGGCTTGAGTTATTGAAGGACTATGATCTCACTATTCTGTATCATCCGGGCAAGGCGAATGTAGTAGCGGATGCTTTGAGCAAGCGGGCAACGAGTATGGGTAGTTTGGCCTACATCTCAGCTGAGGAGAGGCCTTTAGCCTTGGACATTCAGTCCTTGGCCAACCGTTTGGTGAGATTGGACCTTTCAGAGCCTCGTTGAGTTTTGGCTCATGAGGTTGCTCAGTCCTCACTATTGGGGGAGATTAAGGCTCGATAGTTTGATGATCCACGTCTAGCAAATCTTGGGGATACGGTGGTCCAGGGTAGGGCCAAGGAGATTACTTTAGGCGAGGATGGTGTTCTGCGACTCTCGGGCCGATTGTGTGTTCCTAATGTTGATGGCCTGAGGGAGAGGATTCTAGTAGAGGCTCACAGTTCTCGGTATTCTATTCACCTAGGAGCTACGAAGATGTACCGTGATTTGAAGCAGCACTACTGGTGGAGGCGGATGAAGAAGGACATTGTTCAGTATGTGGCCAGGTGTCTTAATTGTCAGATAGTTAAGTACGAGCATCAGCGGCCAGGAGGCTTGTTTCAGCAGATGCCCAACCCTCAGTGGAAATGAGAGCGTATCACCATGGACTTCGTGGTTGGGTTGCCTCGGACATTGCGGAAGGTTGACGCGGTTTGGGTCATTGTGGACAGACTGACCAAATCGGTGCATTTCATTCCTGTGGCTACTACTTACACTACAGAGAGGCTGGCTCAGATTTACCTTCGTGAGATAGTCCGGTTGCATGGTGTGCCGGTGTCTATCATTTCAGATCGAGGTCCTCAGTTCACTTCGCACTTCTGGAGAGCTTTGCACAGCGAGATGGGTACTCAGATAGACCTAAGTTCAGCATTTCACCCTCAGACTGATGGCCAGTCAGAGCGTACAGTTCAGATCTTGGAGGATATGCTCAGGGCTTGTGTGATTGATTTTGGGGGTCGGTGGGACCAGTTCTTGACGTTAGCGGAGTTTGCATACAATAATAGTTATCAGTTCAACATCGAGATAGCTCCATACGAGGCTTTATATGGTCGGCGATGTCGTTCTCCGTTTGGGTGGTTTGAGCCTAGCGAGGCTAAGCTATATGGTACAGATCTGGAGAGAGATGCCTTGGAAAAGGTAAAGATTATCCAGGAGAGGCTCCGTACAGCACAGTCTAGGCAGAAGAGCTACGCAGATCAGCGGGCATGTGACATATCATTCATGGAGGGAGATAAGGTTATGTTGAAGGTCTCGCCGATGAAGGGCATTATGAGATTTGGGAAGAAGGGCAAGCTGAGCCCCAGGTTTATATGTCCTTTTGAGGCGTTGATGCGGGTTGGAGAGGTAGCTTATGAGCTTGCTTTACCTCCAGCCTTATCAGGAGTTCATCCAGTTTTTCATGTTTCCATGCTTCGGAGGTATCACGCTGACTTCTCACACGTGGTTGATTACAACACTATTCAGTTAGATGAGAAGTTGGGCTACGNCTTATCAGGAGTTCATCCAGTTTTTCATGTTTCCATGCTTCGGAGGTATCACGCTGACTTCTCACACGTGGTTGATTACAACATTATTCAGTTAGATGAGAACTTGGGCTACGCGGAGGAGCTAGTGGCCATTATTGATAGGTGGGACCGCCAGTTGAGGTCCAAGACAGTTTCTGCGGTTACGGTTCAGTGGAGGGGCCAACCAGTTGAGGAGGCGACTTGGGAGTCCGAGCAGGACATGCGGAGCAGATATCCACAACTATTCAGCACTCCAGGTACGATTCTAGACCCATTTGAGGACGAACATTTGTTTAAGAGGGGGAGAATGTAACAACCCAGCCGATCGTTTCGCGTATTAGGACTTCGTTCCCTTAAATAAAACCTTCCATAGCGGATACTCGTGCTTTATGACTCGCGGGAGCGGGCAGTTCGGGATTTGGGAATGAATTGGATGGTTTAGGAACACTTGGTTCCTTAAGGTTGGCCTATTTGGCCAAATTTTACTTTGGTCAACATTCTGAGCAAACGACCTCGAAATCGAGTTCTGACAGCTCCAGTAGCTCCGTATGATGATGACCCGGGAACGTTTCGGCGCCCGAAATGGAAATCACGATTTCCTTAAGTTTAGAATTTGGCCTGGAACGCGACTTCATGCTATCGGAGTCCGAATGGAATTCCGAGATCGGCAATAATTCCGTATAGTCATTTATGACTTGTCTGCAAAATTTGGGGTCATTTCGAGTAGTATAGACCCGTTCGGCGCAATGAAGCGAATTCTAGAATTCTTAAGTTCTTAAGTTTGAATAATTTGGTTTTGGGATTGAATTTTGAGTTCTGTTGTTGATTTTTATGTTCTGGAACTTCAAGCGTGTCCGTATCATGAATACAGACTTGCCGGTGCTTTTGGACGGGGTCCCGAGGGGCTCGGGGGTGTTTTAGACCCCCGGGAGCTAAGTTGGAAAAAACAGAAATTTCTCTATCTAGTTTCCTTCTCTGCGATCGCAGAAGGTGGGTTGCGATCGCGAAGAAAGGGTTTTGCTGGGCTGCTGATTGTTCTCTGCGATCGCAGCCTTCCCCTTGCGATCGCATAGGTCCGGGCCTCAAAGCTTTGCGATCGCATCCCTTTCACGCGATCGCATTAGTCGCAGCTGGGCCGGGTGAAATTGTTCATCACGATCGCAGGACCTCTGCTGCGATCGCAGAGGTCAGACCAGATGGTCTTTGCGATCGTAGGACCTGTGATGCGATCATAGAGGTCAATCCAGTTGCCCTTCGCGATCGTAGGCCTAGTGTCGCGATCACAGTTAAGCATTTCCTGGGCAGTATTTAAATGCCCAATTCCGGGTTTTCTTCTTCATTTTCAATACCCAACCTCCATTAAAGCTCCTCAAGCTAGGGAAAAGCTGTCCAAGGTTAAGTTCCTCAAGGTTAGTGTAAAATCCTCTCTAAATTCATGGATTAATTATGGAAATCCAACTAGGTTACCTATTAAAATATCAAATCATGGGAAAATTGGGTAGAAAATTCTAGGGCTTTGATAATTAGTGAATTATTCCTTTTTAGCCATGAATTCCTAAATAAATTATGTAATTACAATCCTTAGGCTTTGGGTAATTCATTCCTTCGAGAATTTTCAAAATTCGAACACGTGGGCCCGGGGTCGAAATCTCAAAAACCTTCAAGAATGCTATACTTTGGAAATTCTTGTTAATTCTTTCTCTTGGTATCTAAATTGATTCAATTTCGCTATATTTGGCTAGTTGCGAGCCGTCGAGGGTAGTTCTGGAGTTTCGTACGCATTCTTGATCCGGTCGTTGGTCCGAGGAGTGCTTCGTCGAGGTGAGTCTCCTTTCTAACCTTGTAGAGGGATATTGTCCCCATAGGTGTTCTATGTGTTATATGTTTGTATTCGGGGGCTGCGTGCATACCTTGTGACGAGAGTCCGCACGTAGCAACTACTATTGTTATGTCTGGGTAGTTTTAGGATCACAACACGCCTTGTCTTCTACTTTAAAATGATTTATATGTTATAATTCTTGCTTTGATGCAACATTGTTTCCTTGAATATTTCATTGATTAAGTATTTGGAAAGTTTTGATATGTGAAGTGAACCTAGTATTTGGTATACGTAGGATGTCGCTTTGCAAGTTACATTCTGCAAGTGACGTGTAATTCCTTCCACTCTTAGGGGAGCGGGCCGTACGCCACGATGAATATATATATGGTGCACTCCTGGTTCTGGCCGATCGATTCCCGGCAGTGCACAGTGACTTACTTGAGAATGCACTCTTGGTACGGGTCGGTCGATCCCCGACAGTGCATGGATGAAGTTACATTATGATATGATATGATTACACTGATGGACGCACTCTTGGTACGGGCCGGTCGATCCCAGGCAGTGCGTAGTTGAGTTATTGGTAAGCATGCACTCTTGGTACAGGCCGGTCGATCCCCGACAATACATAGCTCTTTGGTATGATTACATTATCAGCATGCACTCTTGGTACGGCCCGGTCGATCCCCGGCAGTGCATATCTATTCTTCCCCCTGATTCCAACCAAATGTTTTACTCTTCGGTGCGCATGGCTGCACGGTATTGTTTCCCGACTTATGATTTGACGATTGTTTGAGAAAAACTAAAAGGGAAGTTGTTATTGTTTGAGTAATTATTTGAGAACTCTGTGATATTTTCTTATTATTTGTACCCTGCTACATGTCTACTGCTTTCCTTATATCTTGCTTTACTTTATTACTGCTGGACCTTAGTGAGTATCGAGTCGACCTCTCGTCACTACTTCTTCAAGGTTAGACGGGATACTCACTGGGTACATATTTATATATATGTACTCATACTGCACTTCCTTTTTCTTTCCTGTACTTGACTGTACAGGTCCGGAGGTTGGTACGTCTGGTTATCCGGTTAGTGATCGATATTGACGGAGTGATTATACTTCACGGTGAGCTATCCTTCCTGGAGACTTCCTGGAAGCACCCTGGAGTTCCTTTGTTTATTTTCTGTCTTTTACATTCAGACCGAGGCTATGTATATATATATATTTTTTCATGGTATATTCTGTAGTTGCCCGTGACACTCGTGACACTAGTTCCTGGCACACACGTCGTGTATATTTTGGGTACTAGGTTGTACCCAAAATAGTCAGGTTTTTACTATCGCACCAGGCTATAGCATGTTTAGTTGTTTAAATGTGGTAAGTGTTGACTGGTTTAGATTATATGGGACGGGTAACACCTAGTGTACTTCATATCGGCTTGCCTAACCCGCTAATGGGCGCCATCACGACCTGAATTAGGATTTGGGTTGTGACAACGTGGTATTAATGTAACGACCCAGCCGGTCGTTTCGCGTATTAGGACTCCGTTCCCTTAAATGAAACCTTCCATATCGGCTACTCGTGCTTTATGACTCGCGGGAGCGGGCGGTTCGAGATTTGGGAATGAATTGGATGGTTTAGGAACACTTGGTTCCTTAAGGTTGGCCTACTTGACCAAGTTTGACTTCAGTCAACATTTTGAGCAAACGACCTCGGAATCAAGTTCTGACAGCTCCAGTAGCTCCGTATGATGATTTCGGACTTGGGCGTATGTTCGGCTCGGATTTCTGATGACCCGGGAGCGTTTCGTTGCCTGAAATGTAAATCAGGATTTCCTTAAGTTTAGAATTTGGCCTGGAATGGGACTTCATGCTATCGGGGTCCGAATGGAATTCCGAGACCGACAATAGTTCTGTATAGTCATTTATGACTTGTCTGCAATTTGGGGTCATTCCAAGTAGTATATACCCGTTCGGCGCAATGAAGAAAATTCTAGAATTCTTAAGTTCTTAAGTTTGAATAATTTGGTTTGGGGATTGAATTTTGAGTTCCGTTGTTGCTTTTCATGTTCCGGAAGTTCGAGAAAGTCCGTACTATGAATACAGACTTGCCGGAGCTTTTGGACGGGATCCCGAAGGGCTCGGGGGTGTTTTTTTACCCCCAGGAGCTAAGTTGGAAAAACCAGAAATTTCTCTATATGGTTTCCTTCTCTGCGATCGCAGAAGGTGGGTTGCGATCGCGGAGAAGGGTTTTGCTGGGCTGCTGATTATTTTCTACGATCGCAGCCTTCTCCTTGTGATCGCATAGGTCCGGGCCCCAAATCTTCGCGATCGCAGCCCTTTCACGCGATCGCATTGAGTCGCAGCTGGCCCGGGTGAAATTGTTCATCGCGATCACAAGACCTCTGCCGCGATCGCAGATGTCAGATCAGATGGTCTTCGTGATCACAGGACCTCTGATGCGATCGCAGAGGTCAGTCCAGTTGCCCTTCCGATCGCAGGCCTAGTGTCGTGATCGCAATTAAGCATTTCCTGGGCAGTATTTAAATGCCCAATTACGGGTTTTCTTCTTCATTTTCAATACCCAAGCTCCATTAAAGCTCCTTAAAGCTAGGGAAAAGTTGTCCAAGGTCAAGTTCCTCAAGGTTAGTGTAATTTCCTCTCTAAATTCATGGATTAATTATGGAAATCCAACTAGGTTACCTATTAAAATATCAAATCATGGGAAAATTGGGTAGAAAATTCTAGGGCTTTGATAATTAGTGAATTATTCCTTTTTAGCCATGAATTCCTAAATAAATTATGTAATTACGATCCTTAGGCTTCGGGTAATTCATTCCTTCAAGAATTTTCAAAATCCGAACACGTGGGCCCGGGGTCGAAATCTCAAAAACCTTGCAACTGATCAAACAAGTCATCTATCCTTGGAAGTGGATACTTATTCTTAATAGTTACCTTGTTGAGCTGCCTATAATCGATACACATCCTCAGCGAGCCATCTTTCTTTTGTATAAATAGTACTGGTGCATCCCAAGGTGAGGTACTTGGCCTGATGAAAGCTTTCTCCAGCAAATCTTTTAACTGCTCCTTCAACTCCTTCAATTCGGCAGGTGCCATTCTATACGGATGGGTGGATATTAGTTGAGTTCCCGGAAGCAAATCAATGCTAAAATCAATCTCTCACTCTGGAGGAATACCTGGAAGTTCATCTGGAAATACATCTGTGTTCTTTTTTACTATTGGAATAGACTGAAGTGTAGGTATCTTAGCATCTGCATGTCTAACTCTCACAATATGATAAATGCACCCTTTTGCTATCATTTTCATCGCCTTCAGATAGGAAATAAACCTACCTCTGGGTGTCACTGTATTACACCTACCCATTCAAGGACTGGCTCACCTGGAAAATGAAATCTGGTTGTCTTTGCTTGACAATCAACTATGGAATAGCAAGCTGCCAACCAATCTATGCATATGATAGCATCAAAATCCAACATCTCTAGCTCAACTAGGTTAGCTGAGGTTTGATGACCACAAATTGTCACCGTACAACCTTGGTAAAACCGTCTAGAAATAATCGATTCTCCGACCTGTAAAGACCCGTAAATGTTTTTTTAACTAAAGACGATGCCCCGGTAGGTTCCCATGTTGTTATAACTGTAGAAATTCTTAAAAATGGACCTTTTGTTTTTGAAGTAAAAGTACCCCGGAACTTAAAGGATATAATTTCCCAGAATTGCGCAGATCTGTGGTCCACTATGCGATCGCAGATCAGGTATGCAGACCACATAGTGGTCGCATACCTGGACAGTTATTGTGCATTTCAAGGACAGCTATGCGGCCCAAGATGCGATCGCATTTTGAGAATGCGGGCCGCATAGTTGTCGCATTTTTTCACCTTGATTCTTGCGGAGGGAGTTATGCGACGCACTATGCGATGGTATAACAGGTATGCGGACCACATAGTGGTTGCATACCTGAGCATCCTTCCTTCTTTTTTGGCCCAACTAAGGGCCATTTATGCGACAGGAATGTGGACGCATCGCATTCCTGACCGCATTTCCTACCTCGGGCCTTCTAATTTCTGATTTTAAAACCCGACCCCTAGTTTAATAAAACACCCCTCCCCTTCATTCTTAACATCTATCTGACTAAAATAGAGAGAAGGGAGAGTGAGTTTAGTGAGAGAAAGTCATCTTCTTCATCGAATCAGTCCACCACCTCTGCTCAGGCCTGGAAATCTTCGAGTAGTCGTTGTCTTCTTCACCACAAGAGGTAAGTCCTCACCCCATTTCCCCTTTAATTCTCAGGTTTTGGTTAAAAGGATAAAACACACATGAAATTGGTTCTTGAAGATAAAAGCTAGTACTTACATGCATGTTCATGATCTGTCCTAATATAGCAAGAGGGTGTAAGTTAGAGCAATTTTCCACTAAAAAGGGGATTAGAAATCTAAGGGGTCATAGTGTTTGATAAAATGCCCAAATGAATTCAAGATTCCTAATTCTAAGATAAATGTGTCGCATTGTGAACTAGATTGACGGTGCTAGACGGTTCGGTGAATTGTGATAGATATTGAAGGGAAATTCCGACTCGAGGTATGTATGGCTAACTTTAAACTTTGTAGAGTCGCCTTGTTGGTGTTTGAGCACTCGGTATGAGTTCCTGGCTTATGCGGTATGTGTACTTTGTTTGAGTATATGTGAATTGATTGTTATAATATGTTGAGACGTAAGATTCTATTCTCTGATTGTCCTAGAGTATTTTCCATGCCACCATGCTATGTGAGATTGTGAAAAAGGTGATTCCTTGTGCTTACTCTATCATGTGCAAAACGCGTTATGTGTTTGAACATCTCGGTATGAAAGGTTGTGCTACCAAACGAAAGAAATGATAAGGAATCCAATTGTTGAATGTATCTAAGTGCTAAATGATGTGTAGTAAATGATGGGAAGTAAATGTGGACTGATTTTATTAAGCTAAATGATTATGGCATACCGTACATGACTTACTGTTTGGTAAAGACTATTGTGAACACATGTTTGTTTGGTTGTTATGAATTTATACTCTTGATAATAGAAATCCTTGTGATATAATTATTGGTTGTTGTTTCTATCATGTGATTGTACGGTGGGATCGGGTCGCCGCAACAGGTGAAATAAGGATGATATGTTGAGAATTAATAAGGGTGGAATGTGATTGTACGGTGGGATCGGGTTTCACGCCTCAACAAAAGAAATAAGGGTGGAATTATGAGAAGAAATAAGGGCGGAATATGATTGTAAGGTGGAATCGGGTTGTGCGCCGCAACAGGAGAACAATTGAAGTAAGGAACTGTGAAAATCTCATTTGTGATTCTCTGTATCTCTGTGCAATGATTGTTTGGTTTCTTTGACTGCCTCCTATCTGCGCATTGCTTTGATTTTACTTAGAGTAAAGTTTGTTCATACATACTAGTACTATTCAATGGTACTAACGTCCCTTTTGCTAGGGGCGCTACATCTTTTATATGGATGTAGGTGGTTCTATAGCAGGTAGCTCCGTCCGCCGATAGTGGTGCCTTCTCTTCATCCCTTCAGTAGTTCTGGTGAGCCCCACTTCCTCTCAGGGCCGTGTGTAGTCTATACCGTCTTCTTTTGTATATGTTGTGTCATTAAAGGTATAGTCGGGGCCTTGTTGCCTGCAAGTTTATGTAAAACTCCTAGTACTCTTAGAGGCTCCGTAGACACTGTGTGGGTGGTATATATCTATTTTGGACAGTAGTTGCGTTCGGTCGAAATCGTGGTATGTATTGGAAAGGTTGTATGTATTATATATGTTTTTGGATTATCAAATGTTGAAGCTTTAAAAGAGGAAAATAGGATTATGTTGTAAATTCATACTTTGGTTCCATTTGCTACTTCATTTATAGATTGGTATATTATAAACAAGGGGCAATGCGTTGGCTAGGAAAGGCAATCCAGGTCCGCTTGACCAGGATCATCCGGTTAGGCGCCGGTCTCGTCCCTCGGTTTTGGGGCTGGAAAAACTTGGTATAAGAGCCTAAGGTTTTAAAAGTGTCCTAGGGTATCTCGGAGCCGTGTCTAGTAGAGCCTTTCTTAACGGTGTGTTGTCGACCACATCTATAATTAGGGGGCTGCATGGACATTTGGGAAAATATTCTTTCATTTTTATTCTGTGTCGTGCGATGAAGTGGGAGGTGAGAATATCTTTATCTAACTCGTGCATCGTTCCAATTTTCAACAAATTGCACCCAAGAAGAGAGCCCGGCTCGGCCTAGAGGCCAATGCCACCCCAAGTGTCGCCATAAATTCCTTATCTGATGGTGCGGGTGAGAATGATTCCCCGACCCTGAATCTGCTTGACCCTTCCATTCCAGGCCAAACTGTTCCAATTCCTGCTCCAGCGGAGGGTGCCACAGTCCCTCCCGCTGATGTTCCTGATCCTTCCTTAGTCCCAGCTTGCGGTCCCGGTATTTCTGATGGGGAGCTATTCAGATGTTGACTCAGCTAGTGGCCTCCTAGGCCCAAAGAACACATGCTGCCCCTGCGTCCTCTAGTGAGCAAGGGGATTCTTCAGGTTTTAGAGTCAACCAGTTCCTATGATTAGCCCCTCCAGAGTTCATAGGCACCGACCGAGAGGCCGATCCTCAGGAGTTTATAGACGAGATGTACAAGACCCTCCAGGTTATGAGGGATAGTGAGACTGAGGGAGTTGAGTTAGCTTCCTATCGGTTGAAGGGAGCGGCATATTCATGGTTCGAGATGTGGGAGAGTTCCCGTGGAGAGGGGAGCCCTCCGGCAAGGTGGTATGAGTTTGTAGATGCTTTTATGGATCATTTCTTGCCTGCCGAGACTAGGGCAGCCCGTGCTGCAAAGTTTGAGGGCCTTAAGTAGGGAAACATGAGTGTGTGGGAGTATCATATGGAGTTCGTGCGCTTGTCCAAGTATGTTATCTACACGATGCCGACTATAGAGGCCAGAGTTCGTCGGTTTGTTCAGGGCCTTGGTCCCTTAGTTATCATTTATGCTGCTACAGCTGCTTTGCACTCAGATATGAACTATGGGAAGATTGTGGGATTCGCCCTAGCTATGGAGGCTCGGAAATTGAAGATAAGAATGGAGAGAGAGAGTAGTAGTAGGGCTCGGTCAGCGGGCAACCCTGGGAGTTCAGTTGGAGGTGTGAGATCAGCCCTTGGGAGAGGGTCATCAGGGCCATCTCAGTCCTATGCTCAGTCCTCAGCCAGTGCACCGCCATCAGGGCACAATTATCAGCATGGAGGTCGCTTGGGGCCCGATTCAGATAGCAGGAGGTTCCATCAGTCGGGTCGTTCAGGTAGGAGGTTCCAGTAGCAGCGGAGGGCCCCATGCCTAAGTGTGGGAGGTTTAATTCTGAGCCTTGTTACTTGGATATCCCGGTATGCTATAGATGCGGAGTGAGGGGACATGTTCAGCGAGACGGTCGTGCACCCAGTCACGGCACAGGTAGGGGTACAGCTCATCCATCCAGTTCATCAGCCGCTACGTCTTCAGCATGCCCTCCAGCACTAGCAGGGCACGGTGCAGTTAGGGGTAGAGCACGGGGTCAAGGGGGACCCAGTCGGTTCTATGCTTTGAGTGGTCGCCAAAGTGATGAGGCTTCTCCAGATGTTGTCACATGTATTCTGACTGTCCAAACACATGATGTTTATGCTCTTATTGATCCCGAATCTTCATTGTCATACGTTACTCCATTCGGTGCTTCGATTTTTGGGATAGAACCCGAACATCTTCATGAGCCATTCTCAGTGTCGACTCCGGTTGGTGATTCTATTACGGCCGCACAAGTCTATAGGAATTGTGTTGTCACGGTGAGTGGTCGAGATACCACGGCCGATCTGATTGAGCTAGGAATGGTAGATTTTGATGTTATCATGGGGATGGATTGGCTCTACTCGTGCTTTGCTAAACTCGACTGCCAAACCAGAATTATGAGGCTCGAGTTTCCTAATGAACCAGTTATTGAATGGGAAGGGAATGATGTTGTGCCGAGGGGTAGGTTTATTTCCTATCTTAAGGCCTTCGAGATGATCAGGAAGGGGTGCATCTATCATTTGGTTCGGGTTGCGGAAACCACTTTAGAGGTGCCTGCTCTCGAATCCGTGCAGGTTGTGAATGAATTTCTTGAAGTATTTCCGGATGAGCTCCCTGGGATTTCGCCAAATAGAGAGATCGATTTCCGAATTGATGTATTGCCAGATATGCAGCCAATATCTATTCCACCTTACAGGATGGCGCCAGCAGAATTGAGAGAGTTAAAAGAACAATTGAAATATCTATTAGAAAAGAGTTTCATTCGGCCAAGTGTGTCGCCTTGGGGTGCACCGGTTCTCTTTGTCAAGAAGAAAGATGGGTCCGGCGCTTCGGATGTGTATTGACTATCGGCAGCTCAACAAGGTCACCATAAAAAACAAATACCCATTGCCTCGGATAGATGATTATTCGACCAATTGCAAGGTGCTAGGTGTTTCTCCAAGATTGATTTATGGTCCGGGTATCACCAGTTAAATATCAGTGAGCAGGATATTCCTAAGACCGCCTTTAGGACTTGTTATGGGCACTTCAAATTTCTGGTAATGTCTTTTGGGCTAACCAACGCCCCAGCAGCTTTTATGGGTCTTATGAATCGGGTTTTCAAACCGTTCCTTGACTCCTCTGTGATTGTCTTCATTGACGATATCCTTGTTTATTCGCGGAGTCAAGAAGATCATGCTAATCACCTCAGGGAAGTTCTGGAGACTTTCATCAGCACCAGTTGTATGCAAAGTTTTCAAAATGTGATTTTTGGCTAGAATCAGTCACCTTTTTGGGCCATGTTGTTTCCAGGGAAGGGATTCAGGTTGATCCCCAAAAGATATCAACAGTGAAGGATTGGCCTATACGACCCTGACGGAGATTCGCTGGTCTTGTCCCTCGGTTTTAAGGTGTGACACGACCGATGTAGATACCTGTCACGACCCAAATTCCCAACCCTCGGGATCGTGATGGCGCCTAACATCACACTTGCTAAGCAAGCCAATGTTAGAACTTGTTTACTTATCTTCTCTTAAAATTTACCTATAGACAACAGAACAATTTAAAAATAAACTAAATCTAATATTTCCCAAGGAATAACTTCATGAATAATTATAATAATCGTATAAATAAGCCGAACCACGAACTAAATATATAACTATAAGACTACCCCAGGGTTTGGTATCACACTTCACAAACTACTAAGAATACTACAAATAATGGGATGAAAGAATGTATCTATGCTTTGAATGAAATAAAATAGTGTCTATAAAATAAAGAGAAGACTCCAGGAATCTGCGGACGCCGGGAGATCTACCTCGTGTCTCCGAGTAAATGATGGCAGCTACTAAAATCTCCTAACTCTGGCCGGTACCTGGATCTCTATAAAAGGTGCAGAGTGTAGTATCAGTACAACCGACCCCGTGTGTTGAGTAAGTGCCGAGCCTAACCTCAACGAAGTAGTCACGAGGCTATGGCGGGGAAATTATAACATAACCTATGACAATATATAATAAAGCAAGAAGGAAATTCTAAACTAAACAAAAACAATAAACTATAGCAATGAATAAAATAACTCAGCCCCTTTTTGCAGGCCTCAGCTATAACCAATTCTCACATAAGTTTTCCAAATTTCCAAATTCACTTTAAAATAACTGTAATTGCATAATATGAAAAATAGTAATGTCACGACCCAAAATTCATTAAGGTCGTGATGGAGCCGGACACTGCCGTCAGGCAAACCAATCATTAAATTGTTAAATTAAGCTCCTATTTTAGTATTTTGAAATCGTTACTCTTCATTTCATTTTATAACGATCAATAAAATTTACTGAGTAAATAACGAGGTTTTTAACAATTTAATTAACAAATACATCCCAGAACCCGGTATCACAAGTGCATGAGCAAATTTTCTAAGAATTATACAGCTACTACAATGCTTGTCCGAAATACATATTGGACAAGGAATTTAAACTAAAAACAATTATAATCTATCTGAGGGAGACTCTGTCAGCTGCGGGTCGTCTCCGGATGGTGAAGCTCGTTTAAGTCTCCAAGTCAGCCACATCCCTATCAATGTACATGTGCAATAAAAATGCACAGCAAGTGTAACATGAGTATGAAAACAACATGTACTCAGTAAGTATCCCGTCTAACCTCAGAGAGGTAGTGATGAGAGGTCGACTTTGAAACTTTCTAGAGGTCAATACAGTATAATCAATGAATGATATCAAACATGGGTATTAACATCCAATAACAAATGATGTCAGGAAAGAGCAACTGTTTGCATAAATTTATAATTCTCCGGTTTCCATCATTTCATTTAACAGTTTACATTTTTAAGATAGTTTAACAGTCCAAGTCACATATGGTATATAGTATATATCATGCGCAGGAAATGCCGAGGGTCAAACAGCCCGAACCAACAATAATAAAATGTGCATTGCCGAATGGTCGAACGACTCGAACCATAGATTCATCTATTAAACGCCGTGGCGTACGACTCGCTCCCATGAGAGTGGTGGAAAGAATCACTCTGCTCGCGGAATATATATTGCGAAGAGGTCACACATACACATACACATCCAAAAAGTCCACCCCGACTATATCGGGAAAAATAGCAATTACCAATAAATGAAAAAGTTCTCTTTAATAGTTACAAAAATAGTATTTAAGTCTTTTCCAGAAATTCATTTATTAAATTCGGTAATGATCTAATCATTTTAAATTTTTCAATAAGGTTACAAATATGACAAATAAAACATGCTTTTGGGTCCTAGACTACCCGGAAAAGCATAATAGTAGCTACGCACGGACTCCCGTCACTTTATGCGTACGTACCCCTCCCCCCCCCCCCCACAAATAGTAGCACATATTTAATTAGTTCACCTATGGGGACAATTCTCCCTCACAAAGTTAGAACGAGACTTACCTCGCTTCGAAATTCCATAACCGGCTTCCAAGCCCTTCCGACGACTCAAATCAATTGCACAACACTCCAAAGCTAGCCAAATAACGACAAACTAATGAAAATATACTCTAATACGCATAACCATTTAAATTACATAAATTCCTCACTCCGCTCGAAGAATTGACAAAATTGCCCTAGATCCCACGTGCCCGGATTCCGAATTTTCTCGCAGATAAACTCTACCCATAGCTTTACTAACTCAAATATATATAATTTACTCTAATTTTCATCCTCAAATTCGTGGGCAAAGTCCAAAAATGAAGTTTCTAGGTTTTCTTCCAAATCCCATAATTTCCAAAAATTCCCACACTTAAATCCGAACCTAGACCATGTATTTATCTTGAAATGAGTTGGAATAACTTACCTTGTGATCCTTGAATGAAATCTCCCCTTGAAGCTCTCCATAATCATCCAAGCCAAAGTGAATAATGGAAGAAAATGAGCCAAGTCCGTTTAAAATATCACATTGCCCAGGAAACCCTCCTATGCGATCGAATGACATCCTTCACGATCGTATAGGCCAACCTTGTTGCCTCCCTGATTCCTTCTGTGCGATCGCACCACAACTCCTACGTTCGCATAGACCAAAGCAGTAGCCCCCCCCCCCCCCCCCCAAACCTTCTTTGTTTGTTTCTCTTCCACCCA
>ML246901.1:21214-31779 GCA_005239495.1 Nicotiana undulata
CCCCCCCCCCCCCCAAAATTCTCTTCTGTGCGTTCGCATACCTCCAGGTGCGATCACATAAGCCAAGGTCAGCAGTCTCCCAATTTCCCTTTCGTGATCGCACTCCATCACCTGCGATAGCATAAGCCAACTCAGTCCCCTTCAATTTCTTCTTCTTCGCGATGTCATAACAAGTGCTGCGATCGCAATGCACCCCAATAACATCAGAAAACAGCAGCAACAAACAGGAAGAAAATGATCCGAAATTATCTCGAAACTAACCCCAGGCCCCTGGGACCCCGCCCAATCACATGACTCAGTCCCATAACATCCCACAGACTTATTTGAGGCCTCATATCACATAAAATAATGCCTAAACTACGAATCGCACTCCAATTCAAGCTTTATGAACTTTGAAAATTCAAACTTCTACATTCGATGCCGAAACCTATCAAATCACGTCCGATTGACCCCAAATTTTGCACACAAGTCACGTTCGACATTACGGACCTGCTCCAACTTTCGTAATCGCGTTCCGACCCCGATATCAAAATTTCCACTTCCGGTCGGATTTCTCAAAAACCTTCAAATCTCTATCTTTACCTAAACGACTTCAAAATAACCTACGAACATCCGAATTCACTTCCGATTGCGCTCCCAACTCCAGAATCGCCATACAGATCTATTCCCAGACTGGAAATCGCAAACGGACATCAATATCTGTGAAATACAATTCTACCCAAACTTATGAAATTCTTCTAAAATGCTAACTTCCATAATATACGCTGAAACGCTCCCAGGTTATCCAAATCTCGATCCGAACATAAGCCCAAGTCCGAAATCAACATACAAACCTGCTGGAACCTTCAAATCCTGATTCGGAGGTCGTTTACTCAAAATTCCAATCTTAGTCAATTCTTCCAACATAAGGCTTCCAAAATGAGAATTTTCCTTCCAAGATTAACTCCGAACTTCCCGAAATTCAGTTTCGACCACGCCTACAAGTCATAATACCTGAAATGAAGCTGATCATGGCCTCAAACCGCCAAACGACGCGCTAGAGCTCAAAACGACCGGTCGTGTCGTTGCAAGTAAAGTAAAACAGTAAGTTTTCAAATCTTTGGGTTTAAAAATTAGTAAAACATAAATGCCCTCCCTTATTTCTCCTTGTTACAGCGCGCAACCCGCTCCCACCTGTCCACCCTTATTGATCCTCCTTATATATATCACCCTTATTTCTCCTGTTGCGGTGTGCAACCCAATCTCACCTGTCCACCCTTATCACTCCTTGTTGCGGCGTGCAACCCGCTCCCACAAGACAATCACATCTCTTTATTTATAAAAAGCATTTTCACAATTTAAGTCAAAGCCTTTCACAATATTTATGTCTCAACAATTGTAAACAGAACAAGTTTCACTTTACATAACAGTAAGAGCAGAATATGAAATAATGACAATAAAACAATGAGTGTTCCAACCTTTATTTTATAAACAGTAAAACATGAATTCTCCCTTATTGATCCTTGTTGATCCTTGTTGCGTCGTGCAACCATATCCCACCTGTCCACCCTTATTGCTCCTCCCTATATATATATATATATATATATCACCCTTATTTCTCCTGATGCAGCGTGCAACCCGATCACACCTGTCCACCCTTATTACTCTTTGTTGCGGAGTGCAACCCGCTCCCACCAGACAAATCACATTTCATCACAATACTTAAATCTCAATTATCATAAACAGGAAAATGTACTATTCAGAAACTTCACCAATTATCACTAAACAGCGAAACCAACTGAAATGTATAATGTAACACTGACAACCAGCTCAACCAGATGTACCACAATGTGACTAAGAAATAAGTAACACTTTCAAAATTCTTGAAACAATATTTAACAACAAGTTGACGAACCAAGTAGACATGACGGCATCAATGATCATAAAACAATTAAACCAGGGATCAATTAAATTGAAAACGGGGAAGGGATCATGTTCAACAAGTAATTTGGTGGTGCATAGATACTCGTCACCTCACCTATACACCACACATATGCAAATTCACATATCATTTAGGTTGGGGATTCCTATTCCCTCAAGTGAAGGTTAAACCAAGCACATACCTCAATTTCACAAGCAAATCACTGTTCTAGCACGACTTTTCCTTTAGAATTTGCCTCTAACCCGCTCGAATCTAATCGCAATTGGTTCAATATCATCAACTATTGCTTAAAGGAATTAACTTTAATAAAAAACTATGGTTTTTCTATGTTTTCTTATCAAAATACAAAAATCGACCCCAGGCCCGCTTGGTCTAAACTCGAGGTTCGAACCAAAACCCGTTTACCAAATCTCCCCCGAGCCCGAATATACAATTGGTTTTAGAATCCGACCTCAATTCGAGGTCTAACTCCCCAAATTTTGAAATTCCTAAGTTCTACCCTAATCTCCTAACTTTTACCATGAAAACTCTAGATTTTTGGTTGAAATCTTGTTTACCAGTTCTACCCTACCCAAAACTCATCCGAGCCATCGGGGCTCCAAACCAAACATGCACTCAAGTCTAAAAATATCATACAGACTTGCTTGTGATCAAATTATCAAAATAACATCAAAAACTACAAATTTAACCTCAAAACTAAAGATTTTCTCAAGAACACTCAGATTTTCTAACTTTTCAACCGGACGTCCAAATCACGTCAAATCAATTCTAATTCTCACCAAATTTCACAGATATGACTTAAATATCATAACAAGCTTGTAACGAGCTCTGGACCTAAAATAAGGGCCCGATACCAACGAGTTCAGACATTAATTCATTTCTTTATTTCCTTTAAAAACCAGCACAACAGTTTTATTCAAAAATTGTTTTTTAAGGCTAGGGACCTCAGAATTCAATTCCGGGAATACGCCCAAGTCCCATATTTTACTACGGACCTCCTGGAATGGTCAGAACACAGATCCAGATTCGTTTACTCAAAATGTTGACAAAAGTCAACTAAAACCAAATTTTAACTCTAAAAATTTCTATTTCTCATATTTTCACATAAAATCTTTCCGGTTTCACCTCCGGACTGTGCATGCAAATCGAGGTAATTAATATTACTCTATTTAAGGCTAATGAGCCCAGAAAGGTGTCTTAATTCTTAAGATAGCCTTTTGGGTCGTCCCAATACCACAAAAGGATCACTTAGTATCTCAGGCACTATACCAAACTTCCCCGTGAAAAATGGGGTAATACACGATAAAGTAGATCCTAGGTCTATCAAGGCATAAACATCGTGAGAGAAAATGGTTAACATGCCTGTCACAACGTCATGTCGACCCGCTAAAGATTAGCTATGATTTTGGTTACCACCTGAACAAAAATCTCTACCTCTGCCTCGACCTCTACCATCCGAAGACTGAGACTTGTGCCCTGAAGGATGCATAGACATAGATGATCCTGTTGCTGAATTTGCTGGTTGTGCCATACCCCCAGAATCTCTATTTGGGCAATCTCACATCATATGCCTCGGACGTCCACATGTATAACAAGCATCGGAACCGGCTCAGCATTGGCCCAAGTGTCCTCTACCGCAGATGTCACACCGTAGAAGAAATGGCCATGTCTGCCCTGAACCTCGTTGTCGCCGCAAACCCGACGCCCGTGAGCTCTCACCTAGTCCTGACTGAGTATAGCGGTCATACTTGTAACCCTATAACTGAGGTGGAGGAGGCATAGATGGCCGATCGAAGTACTGAAGCCTATAATGTTACATCCCGTACTTTAATATTAGGATAAGTCGTAATAACCCATATGAGCTTGAAGGGATTAAGACCATTCATGAGATTATAGGGGATTTGTGACTATGTTATTGTAAGAACCCGTAAGTTTTAAATAAGCATTTGTCTATTTAGGTTAAAGTCTTATCTTGTTAGTATGTCTTCAGAATCTCCAGACCAACCATTTTTGCTGGAATAAAAACTGTCCAAGGCTCTTTTAAGAGAACCAATGATGGAAAATGCTATGCACACTAGTGTCGGTTCTATGTGAGCATTTAATTGTTCCTTAATGAAGACTCTTAGCATGCCTCAGAGATGAAGTTTATCAGAGCTTTCGAGAAGTTTTATATATCTCTATTCATTTTCATATGGTGTACCACATTCATTATGTATATAGCTGAAAGATGTGATAATTCAAAATAGTATGTGGAATATTTTAGTGAAAAGTTTGAAAATTATGATTTATATAGTTATTAATATTATTCCTTTTGAATATGCTTTAAATTTTACACATATTAATATGAGAAGGTTTATGAGATTTTCTTTATTATAAAGATAGAAACTATTTTCTTACAAAGAAAAAAAGGTTATTTTTTACAATTTTAAGAATTAAGTGTGCTAAAATTTATACTCTTTATATGAGATTAGGAAAAATTAAAAGTTGAGAAAATACGTGCATTTTTTTACATGGATATTTTAATAAAATAATAGTGTATGTATTTATTTTGTATGGTACCACATGACCATAATAGTAAGGTGTATACAGTGTGTTAAAAGTGAACAATATTCTAAATAATTTGAGATAATTTTTAATTATGTGAATAATTGAATAATTATAGATTTTTAGTGGGAGATTTACTAATTAATCAAACATAATTGGATAATCTTAAGTACTCCTCAAAGTGGTAGCAATACATATGAATCAAGTGACTCTTTAATCACATTTTTAGGTGGCACACTTTGGGAATCAACTGGGGCCCACAACTACATTGATAAAAAGTTGGTGCTAACTTCATTGAAAAGATAGCTTAGCTATTCTCTTTAATTGTTTTATATTTTGAAAGGAGTATCAGCATTTGCCATATCTTTACTAAAGTTGTGACATCACAAAAGACTACTCCTGTTGATTCCACATAGTTCTGTTGGAGAGAAGGGTTCTACCTAGGTATGAAAGTTTTAAGCTACTCAATGAGAAGGAGATGATAAGGTGTAGGCAGAACCTTTATAATCTTGTATCCTTGCCTGAGTCAAAGTTCTTAGAGCGTTATGTGCTGCCTTTCAAGGATGAAATGCCTGAGGTCTATGATGTATACATAAAAAAATAGGAGTTGAGAAAATTACTTTCTGACTGAGCTGCAGGTAGACTGTAGAGAATGTTCGTCAAGAATATCATACGATTTTCCCTACTCTAGGTATGTTAAGGCTATCCCTTCTTTCTTTTTGGCATGATCTATATGACACAAATGAGACGAGAAAATGCACAATTCCTATAAATGACTCTACTCATAAAAGTATTAGAGGTGCCTATGTTCTTGAATTCCCATATGTCTTATTATTCTATTGTCTGTTCATGGGTCTCGGAAAATACGTAAGTTGATAAAGTTTATTTCTTGATATTAACTAGAGGTATAATGGTCTTATGACGTTCCGAGAGATTTTATTGATGTACTTCTCATGCATTGCATTCATTTATACATGTATATTGACCCATGACCAGATGGAATTTTATACGTGTATATGTGTGTGTATATATATATATATATATATATATATATATATATATATATATGGGAAAAGGTTACGACGTTATATACACAGCACCACCTGATCAGCTGGTATACGTTGATGATTTTCCCACAGTGGCCAAGATGATATGATGGGATGTTCTAAGAGGCTTGATGATGTTATGTATGTATAGACCTATGCATTACATGACATTTATATGAATATGCATGACATTATAAATATTTCATTATTTACAGAGCTATCCAGACATTCAGTTTGAGTCCTTTACTCAATGTTTCTTCCATGTCCTTTATATACTGATTTACATGCCTTACATACTTGGTACATTATTCGTACTGACGTCCATTTGTTGGGGACGGTGCATTCGTGCCTGCAGGTATAGATAATCAGTTTGACGAGCCCTCATAGTAGATGAGATTGACATTCAGCGAAGAATCGGTAAGACTCCACCTCATTCGGAGTGCAGCCGAGTCTATGAGTCATCGTGTCATAGTTTTTCTCCAGACTCATGGGTAGGCCAGTACCCTGTCCCATTTAATGTAAAAAATCATAGAGGCTTTGTAGACAGAGGTTCATTTTGTAAAGTATGTCAGAGGCCTTGACGGCTCATATGTGTTCAAGTTTTAAGAAAAATGGATCAGTGATACCGTGTTTCCCACTTATAGTTATACATTATGAATTGTGGCCATGTGGGCCCATGGTAGTTACAAAAGGAATGAGTCCAGCTAACTCGACCTTTGTGTAACGACCTAATCAGTCGTTTTGAGATCTAGCACGTCGTTCAGCGGTTGCAAGTCATGAACAACTTCATTTCAGGTATTATGACTTGTGCATACGGTCGGAGTTGAAATTCAGGAAGTTCAAAGTTAAATTGGAAGGAAAAATTTCATTTTAGAATCCTTAAGTTGGAAGAATCGACTAAGAGTAGAATTTGGAGTAAACGATCTCGGAATAAGGATCTAAAGGTCCCAGCAGGTTTGTATGATGATTTCGGACTTGGGCGTATGTCTGGATCGGGTTTTGGATAACCCGAGAGCGTTTCAGCATATATTGTGGAAGTCAGCATTTTGAAGGAATTTCCTAAGTTTGGCTTGAAGAGCATTTCAGTGATATTGATGTCCGTTTGGGATTCCGAGTCTGGGAGTAGCTTCGTATGGTAATTCTGGAGTTGGGAGCGCGATCGGAAGTGAATTCGGATGTCCGTAGGTTATTTTGAAGTCATTTGTCTAAAGATAGAAATTTGAAGGTTTTTGAGAAATCCGACCTGAAGTGAAAATTTTGATATCGGGGTCGAAATGCGATTCCGAAAGTTGGAGCAGGTCCGTAATGTCGATATGAATTGTGTGCAAAATTTGGTGTCAATCAGATGTGATTTGATAGGTTTCGGCGTCGGATTTCGAAGTTTGAAATTCCTAAGTTCTTAAAGATTGGATTGGAGAGCGATTCGTTGTTTCGATGTTGTTTGATGTGATTTGAGGCCTCGAGTAAGTTTGCACTATGTTTTGGAACAGATTGGTGTGATTGGATGGGGTCCCGGGGGCCTCAGGAGGATTTTCGAGTGGTTAACAGATCAAATTTGGAAGTTGGAGAAGTGCTGAGGTTGCTGCCATCTAGTGTGACCGCACCTGCGAGGCTTTGGACGCAGGTGCGGCTTTGGCGCCGCAGGTGCGAAGTTTGGCAGGAAGCGCAAGTGCGGCTCTTGGGCGCACTTGCGGAAATGAGTCCTGGGCAGATTGTTTTATAACAGGATTTTGGCCATTTCTTCATCCTTTCACTTGGTTAGGGCGATTTTGGAGAACTTCAAAGGGTGATTTTCATCAAGCATCAACAGGTAAGTGATTTCTTCTCATTCCAAGTTAAATACAAGGTTTATGCGTGGATTTGAACATGAAAAATTATGGAAAATTGGGAATTTTGAAGAAAACCTAGAAATTTGGTAATTTGGATTTCTACCACGAATTCGAGCATGGAAATTTGAGTAAATTGTATATTTGAGATGGTAAGGCTATGTGTAGGGTTTATCTTTGAGAAATTTAGGAATCCGGGCACGTGGGCCCGAGGGTATATTGGTCAATTCATTGAGCGGAGTTGGGAATTATATAATTTGAATTATTACGAGTATTAGAGTGAACTTTCATTGCTTTGCCCGTTATTTGGTAGTTTTGGGGCGTTGTGCATCCATTGGAGTCGTCGGAAGGGCTTGAAAGCCGATTCTGGAATTTTGGAGCGAGGTAAGTCTCCTTTCTAACTTTGTGAGGAGAAATTGTCCCCATAGGTGAACTAAACGAATATATGCTATTGTTTGCGGGGGGCTACGTACGCACGAGGTGACAGGAGTCCGTGCGTAGCTACTGTTACGCCATGTCCGGGTAGTCTAGGACCCACATCATGCCTTGCGTTCTTTCTAGAAATGAATTATAAGCTTTATGAATTTATGTTATATGAAACTTTTGTTTCCCTGAAATCACAGAAATCGGTAATTTAAAGGATTTGTTCATTGAAATTAACTTAAGGAATATGTTGTATGTGCATGTGACCGCTTCACAATTTACATTCCGCGAGCGGAGTGTTATTACCCCTACTCTCATAGGAGCGGGTTGTACGCCACGACGAGATTGAAAGATGCACTTACGGTTCAGGCCGTTCGACCCTTGGCAGTGCACAATTTACTTTTATTGTTGGTTCGGGCCGAACGACCCTCGGTATTTCCTACGCATATATATACATATGATATACCACTTGTGACTTGAATTGTTAAATTGTCTTAAGGACATAAATTGTTAAATGATTTCATGGATAATGACTCGACAGATATTTGGGGGGAAATAAAGTAGAAATTATTTATTTACTTCCAGTGTTTTATCGAATTGCAGTTACTTTTAAAGTTTACTGATTTTATTACCCTCGTATGCCTTTTGATGTTGTCATATATTGTTAATTTATATTGTTGGACCCTAGAAAGTGTCAAGTAGACCTCTCGTCACTACCTCTCTGAGGTTAGGTAGGATACTTACTAAGTACACGTTATTTTCGTACTCATGCTACACTTGTTGTGCATTTTATTGCACAGGTACTATCATAGCAGGGGTGACAAAAATGTATCGTGATTTGAAGCAGCATTTCTGGTGGAGGCGGATGAAGAAAGATATTGTTCAGTATGTAGCTCGATGCCTTAATTGCCAGCAAGTTAAGTACAAGCATCAGCGGCCAGGAGCTTTATTTCAGCAGATGCCCATTCCTTAGTGGAAGTGGGAACGCATTACCATGGACTTCGTGTCAGGGTTGCCTCGGACTTTGCGTAAGGTTGACGCGGTTTGGGTCATTGTTGATAGATTGACCAAATCAGCGCATTTCCTTCCTGTGGCCACTACTTATAGTACAGAGAAGTTGGCTCAGCTCTATATTCGTGAGATTGTCAGGTTGCATGGCCTGCCACTATCTATCATTTCAGATCGAGGTCCTCAGTTCACGCCACACTTTTGGAGAGCTTTGCATCGGGAGATGGGTACTCGATTAGACCTCAGTTCAGCTTTTCACCCTCAGACTGACGGCCAGTCAGAGCGTACAGTTCAGATTCTGGAGGATATGCTCAGGGCTTGTGTGATTGATTTCGGAGGTCAGTGGGACCAGTTCTTGCCTTTGGCAGAGTTTGCATATAATAATAGTTATCAGACCAGCATCCATATGGCTCCATTCGAGGTTTTATATGGTCAGCGATGTCGTTCTCTGATTGGGTGGTTTGAGCCTGGTGAGGCTAGGCTATATGGTACTGACATGGTCAGGGATGCTCTAGAGAAAGTGAAGGTTGTCCAGGAGAGGCTTCGCACAGCTCAGTCGAGGCAGAAGAGCTACGCAGATCAGCAGGCTCGAGATGTAGCATTCATGGAGGGGGATCAGGTTATGCTAAGAGTTTTGCCAATGAAGAGCGTCATGAGATTCGGGAAGAAGGGCAAGTTGAGCCCTAGGTATATAGGCCCATTTGAGGTGTTAGAGCGAGTTGGTGATGTTGCTTATAGACTTGCTTTGCCTCCAGCGCTATCCGGAGTTCATCCAGTTTTTCATGTTTCGATGCTTCGGAGGTATCTCGCAGACTCCTCCCATGTGATTGATTATAGCACTATTCAGCTGGATGAGCAGTTGAGCTATGAGGAGGAGCCTGTGGCTATTGTTGATAGGCAGGACCGCCAGTTGAGGTCCAAGACAGTTTCAGCGGTTAAGGTCCAGTGGAGGGGCCAACCAGTTGAGGAGGCGACTTGGGAGTCCGAGCAGGTTATGCGGGACATATACCCACAGATATTCAGCACATCAGGTACAATTCTAGACCCGTTCGAGGTCGAACGTTTGTTTAAGAGGGGGAGAATGTAACGACCCAGCCGGTCGTTTTGTGTGTTGGGACTCCGTTACCGTAAATGACTCTTTCCATGGAGACTACTCGTGCTTTATGACTTGTGTGGGCAGGTAGTTCGAGATTTAGAAGTGATTTGGCCAGTTCAGGAACACTTGGTTCCTGAAGGCTAGCCTATTTGGCAAATTTTGGTTCCGAGCAGCATTTTTAGCAAACGACCTCGGAATCAAGTTCTGACAGCTCCAGCAGCTCTGCATGATGATTTCGGACTTGTGAGTGTGTTCGCCTCGGGATTCTGATGACCCGGGAGTATTTCGGCACCCGAATTGGAATTCAGGATTTCATGTTATTTAGAATTCAGCTTGGAATTGGACCTTTAAGAGCTCCAGAGCAGTGTTTTGGCCTAGTAATTCAGGTAAGTGATTCCGTAACCCTCCGCATGTTAATTTCTTCAATTCTTTGGGAATTTCCACCTCCAAATTCATAGAAATTCATACGAAATTATTGGCATAGAGGGTTTTGAGGAAAATGGGAATTCTGATTTTAGGGCCATTGTAGGATGATTAATTGAGTTAATCTTGATCCTTAGGCGACGTATAGCGCATTTCTTCAAGGATCATAATTTTCCGAACGCCGAGGCTCGGAGTTAAGTTTCCAAAGTACGTCAAGAATGTGTTTTTAAGGGAAATCCTTAATAAATCCTCCTCGAATCTTCCTAAATTGATATAAT
>ML246902.1:8530-22532 GCA_005239495.1 Nicotiana undulata
GTCATAAAGCTCCACACGCTCGCGAATCATACCTGCGACTCGTGCGCTGACTCGATAAACCTCCACACTCGCGAATCATTCATGCGACTCGTGGGCCAATATCTCTCCCCGCTCGCGAATCATTCATGCGACTCGGAGGCCAATGACATAAATATATATACGCTCCCGATCGTGAATCATACATGTGACTCGGGGCATATGATGCAAAGTAAAACCCTCCCCGATCACGAATCATACCTGTGACTCGGGGGCCGATAAAAATAGTAGTATAATTCTTTCCTGATCACGAATCAACCTATGACTCAGGGCTAGTAAAACAAGTCAGATTTCTCCCTGATCACGAATCAAACCTGTGACTCAGGGGCTGATGAAAATATAAGTGAAATTCCTCCCTGATCATGAATCAAACCTGTGACTTAGGGGCTAATGAAAATATAAGTTCTCCCCGATCACGAATCATACCTCTGACTCGGGGGCCATGAATGCATGAATGCATATATATGTGTATATGTAGACACCATGGTACCGACTCATCAATGCTCAACGGGATCGGATATTCGCATCTCTCTTGATAGTCAAAGTTAGGATTTTATATCATATTATCCTCTTTTCTCATAATATCACCATGGTGGAATAATTCAAGTACAGGAAGGATTTACAACTACCTTCGTTTTGCTCAATAGCTCAAGATTTAGATTTATCTCATTTACTCCATTCTCTTTATAAGTTACATCAAAAGTAACACAATTAATCAATTGATGAAATTCATAATTCTTATCTGGATAATATGTACATTTAATTCAAAGCTATCATAGCTCCATTTCATCATATACCGGCAAATAACTTGTACAAAGCATCAGATAATATCAAACAAACAGCTAGAACATGCTCGTGGGTCCTACGGCTACCCAACATACAGTATAGATGCCACGTACGGACTCTCGTCACGTGGTACGTACGCAGCCCCCTCAACAATCACAATTAGCAACAAGGAGCCTAGGGGACATTTCCCCCTTACAAAGTTTGGAAAGGAGACTCACCTGGACAAGTACTCCTCCGGTCAACGGACCAATCAACAAGACGCACGAATCCTCCGAATTACCTTCGATGGCTCGCAACTAGCCAAAAACACATAATTATATCAATTTAGGAGGAATCGAGGAGGATTTATCAAAGATTTTCCTTAAAACACATTCTTGACGTACTTTGAATATTCAACTCCTGAAGAAATGCGCTATACGTCGTCTAAGGATCAAGATTAACTCAATTAATCATCCTATAATGGCCCAAAATCAGAAATTCAATTTTTTTCAAACCCCTCTATTTTTCCCAACATTTCTTATGAATTCTCATGTATTATGGAAGTGGAATTCTTCAAGAATTGAAGTAATAAACATGCGGGAAGCCAAAGAATCACTTACCTGAGTAATTAGGCCGAAATCACTGCTCTGGAGCTCTTGGGGTGTGCAACAATGGAGAAAAAATTGTGTTTGGGAAGAAAATTCATGAAATGGGGCTTTTTATAGGACTGGTCAGCAGTTTCCGCCCCTGCGACCTTTGGATCGCAAGTGCGGACTCGCACCTGCGGAAAAAAAGGTCGCGCCTGCGAAAAGGCCTGGGCCCTGGGGAGGTCGCGCCTACGGATTTTGGGTCACAGGTGCGGACTCGCACCTGCAGAAAAGTGGTCGCGCCTGCGATGGCCTGGGCCCTGGGGAAAAGTCGCACCTGCGGAGCCTGGTCCCCTCTTGCGGAGCCGCTCCTATGGAAGAAAGGCCGCTCTTGCGGAAGGAGCCGCACCTGCGAGAGGAAGGCCGCTCCTGCGGCTGGAGCCGCGCCTGCGATGATTTTTCCGCTGGTGCGAGCCTCGCGCCTGCGGTCACACTAAAAAATTCCCACCAGCTATGAAGTCTCTGGTTTTTGACCCCGCTTGGGGTCCGGGAGACCCCTGGGCCCACCCGATCCCTCGACAAATTACACCAACCAATCCCAAATCATATGACGGACTCGCTCGAGCTCCCAGAACACTAAAAACATCGCCCAAACTATAAATCACTCTCCAAAACCCCTTAGTTCCAAACTTAAGATTTCAAGAAAATTTCAATGGCTCACCAATACGCTGAACGGGTCTATACTGCTCGGAATGACCCCAAATTTTGCGGACAATTCATAAATAACTATACAGAACTATTGCCAGTTCCGGAATTCCATTTGGACCCTGATATCAAAAGGTCCGATTCCAGGCTGAATTCTAAATCACATGAAATCCTGAATTCCAATTCAGGTGCCGAAATACTCCCGGGTCATCAGAAACCCAAGGAGAACACACTCCCAAGTCCGAAATCATCATCCGGAGTTGCTGGAGCTGTCAGAATTCGATTCCGAGGTCGTTTGTTCAAAATGCTGCTCGGAACCAAAATTAGCCAAATAGGCTAGCCTTCAGGAACCAAGTGTTCCTGAACTGGCCAAATCACTTCTGAATCTCGAACTACCTGCCCACACAAGTCATAAGGCACGAGTAGCCACTATGGAAAGAGTTATTCACGGGAACGGAGTCCCAACACACAAAACGACCGGCTGGGTCGTTACAGACGTCATCCTCAATTGTCCAAAGACAACATTCATAGTCCGATGGGAACTTGCATCATGTTTAAATTACGGAAGATATATGCTTGTAATTCATTTACAGGTAAACCGTCTAGGAACGGCCAGTCAGGCAGGAGCGGACCGCTCCAGTTCTCCAAACGACCCCGTAAGACCTTCCCATTCACCTTACCTTGCACCTTGCGTCCGTTCTTGTAAAGCTCACTGGTATACTTCGCCGGTGATTCCTGAACTACATACGGCCTGATTCCTGTAAAATCAGGGATATGTAGGCAGCTCAGAAGCTAGGGTGCGGCCTAAATTTCTCATACAATTTCCACTCGGTCAAAATTGGCCATCATATCTTTACCCGACAACTCTTTCATCCTTCCCGGTAAATAGGGGCAGTTGTTGATACCCAATTTTTTCTCAAATTATTTTTCAAACTTGCATATACGCTTTCAAAATCTCTCTTTGTAATAATGGGTATTTTTCCATATTTTTATCAAATTATTTTTATGTGTATTTAATATTTCATACTTTAATAATTATTCATAAATTATGGTATAAATAACTTTAAAATGTTTCCCAACTCGGTATATTATTTTAATCATTTTTTTATCCATTAGGATTTAATTATTTCATAAATTAGCCAATTGGGCATTATTTAGTTGTAATTGCAGCGATTTTGCAATTATAGCCCAATTGTATACTTTATGTTATTTTAATTCGAAAATTATTCATTTCTTGTATTTAATATTTTTCTAATTACCTTAATTTCACCTATTTAAACTCAATTTCATTTTTTTTTTTGGTACAATTATTGGCTGTTTATTTAATTGTTTTTCTATTTTTGGGAATTTAATATCTAGCCATTTTTTTTAAAATCTAGCCTATTTAATTAAATACCCAACCCAAACCAATCAAATACCCAGCCCAACCCTTAATTAACCCGGCCCAGTCCCAATTTAATCTGAGCCGTTGATCAAATTAGATCAATGTCCCAGATTACACTTACCTAAAATATCTCTAACAAAACCCCTCCCCTCCGTCTCATTTCCTTCGAGAAGGTTCCTCTCTCATCTCTCTATCTCTCTCTATCTCTCTCTATGACTCTCTATAAGTCTCTTGACTTCACCTTCTCCGATGGTTTCCGGTCGTCTTCTCCGGCGGACTCTCGCTGGAACCTTGATTCTCTACCACCTCTTGGCCATCTGCTTGTCTCTCACATACTCAGTGATACCTTGAGTTCTTCAGACGACCTGGAGCGGTTCACTCACCTCATTTGGGCCTCTTGCCACTTGTCGGCCTTTCCCCGGCCATTTGAGTAAGTATTGCAGTCTCTCTAGCCTAAATCGATGCCATTCATGAGGTTTGCCCTCTTTTTGGGTTCCACGAAACCCTAATCTTCTATATCTTAGATTTTCTTTTAAGACATGTTCTATATTTACAATATCATGAAGCTTCTCTATGATTTTCTCCAGAAATTTTTGTTTTCTAACAACTTCAAAAACTAGGGTTTCTTGACCCTGTTTCAGAACAGTTCTTCTTTTGATTTTTAGCTATCTCTACTGTGTTTGAACGAGTATCTCATGATTTCTTGTTGTTAGAACTATTATTGCTGAAACACTAGTGTTCTAGGTTGACCTTTATTATTTGACTATGTGTATTCGTGTGTGACTCTTGCTTTAATTCATTTCTATGACCTCTAATTTTCTACTGTTCTATGAGTATTTCTTTGTGTTGATCAGTGACTGTTTTTCAAAGGAATTATAAGTCCGGCCATTTACCTTTATTGATTATTCACCTATTGATTTATACTGTTTTTTTTTGTAAAAATCCCTAGACCTGTGATGTTTTCTGGGAATAGATAATCTTGTGTATTTCCTTTGTAACTCTGCACCAATTTTTGAATTCTTTCCATACTTATGTGATACTTTCCTTAATTACATTGGATTCCCTGTAATTGTAATTGCATCCGAGATTCTTTCAATTGATTTTCAAAACTGATACCCTATTTTACTTTATAAATATACTGTTAGTTCAACCTTCCTTAATTATATACTATGTATTTGGCTTTTATTATGTACTATGTGATTTCCCTGTCCTAAATTAACAGAATCAGTCTTATGAACTGATTTCTTTTCCTTACTTAACCCTGACTGCACCGTTTGAACTTGACTCCTTAATTAAAGGAGTCCAGTATTTTAATTGATACCGATTAGTTGATATTTCCATAACTATGCACTCTTGGCCTATGTTACTACTCGTTTTAAACTCTATATATACTATGTCTTCTCTCTTTACATAACACACACTGATATTGAAGAACACTGATCACACACACACATTGCTCTAAACTTTCTGTGTTTTCATACACATCTCTTCCTTATCTTTGCATCAACTTTTAACTACTCAGTCGGCTGAAAGCCAAGACTGAGTAATTCTTGTTCTCTTTTTCCTCTGCACACTACTGTCCTCTGCTGCTCTTTGTTCTGCATACTGTTGTTGTTGTTCTATCCCTTTGCACTTTGCTATTCTCTATCATTTGATTGGTATGTTTCTTATTTAGTTTTATAGCATCTCTACATAATATGCTCCAGTTCTTGTTTATTTACTTATTGTTCCTTATATGCTTTATCTTATGGTTCTATTGCCTTCCCTGTAATTAGCATGACTATTTGGTGTCCTTTTTTTAATCTGCTTTTCCCACGTGATTTTCTATAACTGCTTAAGTCCTGTGTAATCAGCATGCCCCTACTATTTTTCCTTTTCTCTTAGTCTAATATGTCTCATGTTCCTTCTATGATTCTGTGTGAAATTTATGCAACTAGCATACTTATTTGTCTATGGGTTAGTTTCTGTTACCTGCTCTAATCCCCTACTTAACCTCCTATGTTATAAACCTGCCCCCTCATGATACCTGAATGTTATGCAGTCTTGTTTCTATTAATCTATGGTGCTTTGTGACAACTATGTGATAAATATGTGAATCTGTAATCCTATTCTACTGCTAATGTGAGAAGTAATTGTCCCCAACTCCCTTATCCTTGTTTGTGTGTGCTCTTTCTTGAGTTCTCTTTTTGTTGGATTAATGGTTGCATTGCATCTCCTTTTTGCAAACTGTTTTACAAAACTCTTCCATTCTCTGAAGTTATTTTCAAAACTGCTATTTCAAACTATTCTTTCAAACTCAATACTCTTTAAACTGTAAGCACTTCCCACTACTCTTAGATTCTAGGTTCAGCCCCCTTCCTGTGAGCATTGCCTTGGGGACCTCTGAGTACCCATTGAACTCTGACACACAAGGCTGGCACTCCACACTGCACTTACTCATCCTTGGCTAGGGTAACTGAGTGTGAGCATTGTCCAGGATCCTCTGAGGTCCTTAGAGACTATGACACACTTGGGTTGAAAGGGTCATGGCATATGGCAAGTGGATCTGGTACTTGGTCCTACTGTTAGGCTCCCTATAGTGTAGCTTCTTTATTTTCCTTATTCATTTGTGCAATTCATGCAATACTGGTCTGTAATAATTATTTGTAAAAAATAACTCCGGGGCTGGATAGTGAAAAGGGTGGGACTATGCATGCTTAGTATAATTTTTGGGTAGAAATCATGTCTTAGGATTTATTTTACCTGTGTGCAATAGGAATCCTGCATAGGACATATCTGCATTAGAAATCATGTTCCTTAGGCCTATTTATATATGCATCTCATCATGTTCATGCTCACTTAGAGAATCATGTTAGATAATAAAAAATTCTAATATTAACTGTTACCTTATTAGAAATTTTGTTGATAGTTGGTATAATTTTAAAACAGTTGTCTCAATAATACTGCCTCTATATGCATACTCACATCTAGATATCCTGCTCAGGTGCATAATTACAATCAAGTCATCAATATTTGCATTAGAGACCATGTTATCTTAGGAATCCATTGTAGGATTAAGGGATCAGTCTAGTACTCACCTTGTAGGATTAATAGTCCTAGACACCCTCCAGGACTGATAGGAAGGGACGGGTAATCGCACGCAATAAGATTCGTGACCAACACACGCGTTTTAAATACCTTAGCGTGGTGCGAAGGGTAGAATACGGATACGATGACCGGTGCGCTAATACCACGTGTAGCCCCTCTTTGAGGAGTGACATACTGGGTATTGCATTGATGTGATCCGTATTAGTTCAAACCTAGGACATGTTTTTTAATATTTTACTTTGATCCTTTTCTACTTTTCATAAAGACCTTTATATTTGTTTAAAATTCCCTCTTACATGAGCCTTGTTTGCTATTTGTTTATCATCCAAAATTCACGAAACTATTTGGCTGGGACCCATAATTTTGGATTTTGAGGGGTGCCTAACACCTTCCCCTTAGGATAACTTCAAGCCCTTACCCAATCTCTGGTAATGCAAATTAGTCTACGAGTTAATTACTCAAGGTGCCCTAACGCACCACAAAATCGTTAGGTGGCGACTCTTCCTTAAACCTCTTCCTTTAAGGAGTTGTCCAAAAATGTCATAAATCCGATCTCTCCGCACCTGACCCGTGCGAGGAAAAAAAGGGGGCGCGACAACAAGTACCATCGCCAAATACTGAATCAACTAGTGGCATTATTCTTCCATACATGCCTTATCCCAACCCGATTACGCAATTCCCGGATCCAATAACCTCGCCTCACCCTGTACAAACTGTTCAATAGGCAAGTCTTACTAAAGGCCACATGGAACCTTACACAACGCGGTCTGTACACCCAACAAGAAATGACTCAAATATATCCAAAAATAGAAAGAAAATAAGATAAGAGGACTATCCAACAAGTGCAAATTGTATAACAACAAGAGTAGAATGTATGAACTAATCCCACAAAGGGAAAGAAACAAACAAAATAATCACAAGGAAAGATATCCCACATAACTCCATTAAGGTGCGCAACGCGATCACAAACATATCAATCCATATAGGGATAACCATCGAGCTATAATGCTCGTGCTCACTAATCACATGTGCATCAACATCAAGCACGATAGAGTACATATTATATTTATGGGGAGAGAAATATGCATAATACAATATGGAAAAAGGCAAGCACATCTAGGGTGCAATAAACAAATCACATCACAAGAGTCATCTCGCTCATATATCGACATAGGGCCTAAACAGGATTATAACATGCGTGTAAATCACCAAGTAGCCTCACAACCCATCATAGCATAAGAGAGAAGCGTGTAACATAGACCAAGGCATGAATAACATCCATTTCACCCGATAATATACTTACATTAACAACTGCCTGAGAGTAAGTAAACCCGATCTGATATAAAATACACATTCTCATTAGGCCTACAAATAGCTCCCAAACCAATTTCGATCGTCCTCAAATAGGTAAATAACCTTCCAAAAGTCCGTTGCAACCTATCTATAACATATAACATCAATTATCAAATTCTTTAGACATCTTCACAATTCGCAACAAAGGAATAGTCTGCCTACGAGAACATCCAGTCTCTAAAACTCATGAATATCGGAATCTCCATATCATATCCCAACTCCACTACTCAAATGATTGATACATCATTCATACACCATCATCTCACATAGAACGCTCACATGCATCCTCTGCATCACGTATAAAAACCTGAACCTCAGCATCCTAAAACCAGGAGATCACCATAATACTAGTCAAGCATCTGCTAGTCAAAACACAACGCATCTCCTAAAATACTCACCCTCCTCCGCGATACCAAATAATTCCAACATTCTCTTTAGCATTTGAAATCATCTGTGCCATATAAAACTAATGACCTTTCAAATGAAGCTAAACCAAAACCTTGTGCTCTCAACATTCAATTCCACACGGCGTACCGCAACTATCATGCTAACTAGTGAAAATACGAAAATCTCATAATCGACACTAAAACACAAACAAGATGAACACCTCATCAACCAAGAACCTTCCATTAAACTCATTCTGAGAGGACATCACCACACGCAACACACTTTCTATACTCGTAGAAGACATCAACCTCGAGCCATGGTCATAACCATTATGAATTCTTCGAAATACATTAACACATAATTAGGTCAGCTGAACTGATTTTCATCTAACTCAACCAAGTCACGTAGACTGCCAAACTCAAAAGAATCTCAATGTGAAATGGACGCTCTGAAGGGACCTTCTGCGAATCCGAAGCCTTTTCTTGCCTCTCTTTAATACTGCCTTGTAGATACAAAGTTGATATAGAAGTATCGCAAGTCTAGACACCATCTACTACCAATCTCAATCCATAGCCATACACAAATCAGAAAATCCCTAAATACCATATGTGAATCTTGAACTTATCAGAACCTTCTCGATAACCATCCACCATGCTCAAATCTTCGATATGCTTCCAATACACACCGAACAACCTGTGTTCCACCAGCACATGAATACCCAAAAGAAGCAACCAAGTGGTTCCTTTTCTTTGCGCACTACATCCACAACGAACATCAAACCTGAATCATCTCAAGACCTCTATATACCCATGAGGTGTAGTACATCATACATCCAACAGATCCCTTACTCGAATCATCCTCACTATCGTTCTTTTCCAAGTCGCAACTAATCTACAAGCTTCCCTTAGTCTAGAAACTAATACAACACATGACCTGCAATCCGATCATCGATAGCAGACTCCCCTACTTGGCTCGAAGCCATAGCACATCGTCGGTAACACAGAGTACCTTTCTTTTTGTAGTTGCCTCAGTCCCACACTATTAATCGGCTGAATATTGCTTAAACTTATGTAACATTAGTCATAAAACACTCCAAATACTCCGCCAAGTGCATACTCCTTCCTGTGGCAGTCAAGACAACTTCCTTAAATGCTCCGAAATTATAAGATATGCATTCTGCAGAACATAAGTCTCATATGAAGCACAGGACCTCAAATCTTCGTGCTGGAGATAACCCGCCAGCTAGACTCAAATCAACAACTTCTCATGACCCCAACATGGTCACAACAACTAGGCAACCAATTAATCCTCCCGAGTCTACCCTCGTCGACAAGATATAAGAGTCGGCTTCACCTCACGAATGAACAACTGAAAGATCTACCCACACATCAGCCTCTAGGCCTGGACAACCCATCGTGACGATAATCAAGCATCCACATCCCTTTGCATCCCATCCGCAACGTCACAAGTCATCGGTGCACAATGATACTTGGTTCTCAACATCACATACAGATGAATAGTAAGAATCAAAGTTGCAGGCTTCAAGCTGAAACAAGATTGCACGATAAGGAAAGAAAAAAGGGAAGTTTCCTAAATGCCCTGTAGCCTCTAGATGATAGGTATGAGCGTTATCATAGCCGCAAGACTCTGTAGACAATTGATCATGACTTGTAGAACTTATGAACCACTACTCTAATACTAACTTGTCATGATCAAAAAGCCCACTACATCGTGATGGTACCTAACCTAACTCGATAGGTAAGCCAAGAAATATAAGTTAATAAGTGAGAAATCAACAATATTAATTAAAAACTGCAACTGAACCAATACAACAACACCCAAGCACTGGAAGTACAAGCCATGATGATTTAGATTTACAACTGATATGAATAATAAATATAAGATATGTTTAAATCTCTAAACTACCCTAAACAAGAGGTAACTTGAATTTGGAACTCGAGTATGTCTTCAATGCAAGGCTTTGTCTTTCACGGCTAAGCAGCTCCAAGATCTACACGTAAGGTGTAGAAGTGTAGTATGTGTACAACCGACTCCTTGGAACTGCTGTCATGGAATTAATACTATTAAACTACTCTTTTACCCTTATATGTCTCTTTTAAGTACTTTTTTCATTTTGTGGTTGGTGTCAAACTGGCACGGGTTAGTGTTAGAGCGTTAAATAGTTGTTTGATACAAGATATTGTTAATATTAATTTTGCATGTGAAAATTTCTAATAAGATCTAAGCAATTGTGGAATGTGGAATTGAATCCAGCCCTTCACCAAGTGACTTTTGGTAGAGATGCTTGAAGCATATTACTTACAGAGAACGAGTCACTGCAAGAAATGATCCACAGTTCTGTTATGAGTGGTCAGTAATGGTGAACATACAGGAACGGGGCTAATTGGTACCATGATAGCACAAATTTGTTATGGTGTAAATTAGCTTTTTATGCAATAGCTTTACTATAGAACTCCAATTTCTTTAGCCATTCTGCTTGTTTGATCTCATCATATATCTCCTTTTGAAATTAGTTCTAAAGATTTCTATTAGTGTTGTCATAGTGGCTATTGGCTACAAGGTCTTTTTGGCTCTGTAAATAGTTTCCATTCACTAGTTATTGCAGTTGTTTCATGTTGTTTTGCAAACTTCTATGTTCAGAAACGAACGGTCTCTACGTGCAAAGATGAAATGATGGCTAAATGCCCTTGTACTTAGTTTACCTTTTTTTTTTGTTTTAGTTTTACGGCTGGGAACATACATGTTACCCTGCTACCTTTGCATGCTAAAACAAGATATTTCCAATTCCTTTATGATAAAACAGGTATGATTTCTCAATATGTGTCCCATTGTGTGATCAATTTCTTTGGAAACTGGATTTGCAAGTTCATTGTGCACTATCTTGTGTACTTTGTTCTGTAGTCTTGATAGTGATGATTTGTCACAGAAGGTATTTTGTGCCAGGCGATAACTTTTATTGTGTAGGTATCAATACCTATTGAGGGAATGATTGGTATTATTGGACGTAAGTGGATTATATGATTATAAACATACTAAATTAGTTAATAAATCTTTTTGTAATTGCATTTTATTGGATCATTTACTTAACTGAACAAAATTAAATGATTTATAGGTGGGAGTAGATCATGTATTCCACAACCCTCCTATCTTTTATCCTTATTTGGGTATCTTTTTCTACATGAAATTATTATTTTTGTGCGTTTAGCCGACTGTGTTGATTTTAATCTATGGTTAGTGATAAATGAGGTGCCTTTGGCTTGTTCGAAGACTGGAAGACTCATTAAAATCGTAACTTCTATCTTCTTAGACATTTATATGCTTTATAGAGAAGGAGAACTATAGCTTTGCCTATGGGAGCTCCGCATAGTCGGTCCCAAGCGACTGTAAGATAAGAGAGTTGCGGTAGGTTGATAGCCAACGATAAAGATAGTCATAATATGGCGAATCCTATAAAAAGTAAGCTCATTGGAACATGCTCAGCGCTCTGAGTACAGAGGACCAGATATACAGGATTTACATAGCTGACATACCTTTCTCGACATATTGGCTAAGATCAGGAGGTTTTATATAGCTGACGTCATCAAAAAACTGTTTTGAGTTAGTGAATGAATGAATTTTGTACTGTGGAAGTAGGAGTGGCAAACGGGCGGGTCGGGCCAGATATGGTTCGGGTCGAAACGGGTAATGGAAAAAACGGATAAATTATCCGACCTAACCCGTATTCAACATGGGTAATAAACAGGTTTTACCCGCGGATAAAATGAGTAACCATATTATCCATTCATGACTTCACATAAACCTCTGAACTCATATATTTAGAACTTGTAAAGTTTTGAACCTATAAATCGAAAGATGAAAAAAAAGTAAAACTGAAAATATATTAAACAAAAAAAAAAATTGCGGGGGGTGAGGGGTGCAGGAAAAAAAAACAGAAATTTGAAAAATACAAAACAAGTAAAAAAAAAAAAAATTGTGCGAGAGTGAAGGCAGGGGGTGGGGTGCGCAAGGGTGCAAGAAAAGTGTAGGTAGAATGTGAGTTTTGATGAAATAGTATATTTTTTCATAGTGCTTTCGTTAAGAAAATGGGAGTTAGATCCTAAGTCAACTTCAAAAGCTAGATCAAGAAAGATATCTCAAGAGGTGCATATTGTTCGAACACAAGTAATACACAAGTAATTCCAAAGACTTACCAAACACACCCTTAATTTCAACCAATAAGAAGATGTCTACAAACACAAGTAATAAAGACTTGCATTCCAAAGGCAAGTGTCTCCAAACACAAGCTAACATTGTCAACTCAGATCTTTCATCCAAAAAACTTAAGTGTCTACAAACACAAGTAATACATCAGATTTTAGCACAACAGAAGTTTCTATCCATCAATCCTATTTGAGGAAAAGAACAAAAAATTGGTAATATCTGTCACTGTTATTCCCTTGCTACATGAATAATCAACATAATAAAACAGTTCATCCACTTCTGTCATGAAGACTTCATAATCTGTGTCATTAACTAGTGAAAAGGCCCCATCATCATTCTTCTTCGTATAGTAAACCATGTGGATTTCATTGTTTGGTCCTGCTGTAATTTGCTGTTGATGAGCTTCAATGTCAGCCGCGTTTACCTCTCCCCCACCTACAAAATCAGGAGGAACTTCCTCCAGATTCATGCCTTCAAAGCCTGCAGCAAAATTGTTTAACTCTATTCCTTCAAGGTCCTCTAGATTTTCGTTGTCAGCCACAACATCATCACTGGCCGGATCCATTTTCCAACTAGATATCAACGTAAAACGTTCATAAAAATAAGCATCGGGACCCAATGTAGTATGAGCCGTCTCTGCAGGCAGACCCAATGTAGTATTTGCCATGTCAAGTATGTATTCCCGGAGTTCTTCTTGGTTCTTAAACCCATACACATTAATTAGGGCCTTCATGACTGTTCTGGTGAGAACCTCGGTAAACTCAAATGGGCATTCATTGAAAATGCCAACACCAATCAATAATTTAGAATCAAACAACCATTTCAAGATAAAAATTTTGATCACAAAAACTGACTTTGTGTAAACCCAAGAAAAGTTCAGTGGACCGTCTGTTCTTATGTATCTTAGGCAAAAGTTCATGAAAACCCCTTCAAGAAAAAGAAAACCTTTTTTGATGTTTCTGGATTTCATTTGACAAAAGTTTATTAAAACCCCAAGACAAAGAAAACCTTTCCATGTACAAATAATATATTTACGAAAAACAAATTCTTGAAGAAGACAATAAGCGCCCAGAGGATACTTTTTGAATTGGATACAAGGTGATGACGATGAAAGATAAATGATATTCATTATAAGTAATTCTCCGACTCCTGTAATATTTTGTGAGAAGGATTTCATTTAACAAAAGTTCAAGAAAACCCCAAACAAAGAAGAATCCATTTACAAAAAAACAAATTCTTTATTAGTTCATGCATTTCCCTTTACGAATTTCCCCTCAAATCATAAAAATTCAAGATATACCTTTCTTCAGTTGGTGCGCGCTTTCTTTCTCGTTACGCATGGTGAGCTTTCCAGAGAATGAAGTTGTTGATAGGGAAAAAAAGAAGTTTGAAGAAGACAATGAGCGCGCGGAGAATACTTTTTGAATGGGAAACATGGTGATGACCGAAAGGAATGATCTATTTATTTATTCGTTAT
>ML246903.1:0-19359 GCA_005239495.1 Nicotiana undulata
TTACAGAGAAAAGGACTTAGTTTTCTACAAAGGTAGAAACAGGTCCGTTCGCAGCAACTTTGTCTCAGGCATCACGATCTGCGCGCCCGACATTGTCTGCGCGCGCGGCGCTGTTGGTAGCTGCTTGCGGCTGGGCGCTAGCGAGGGAAATCGGTGGGGCGACAGAGGCACATGCGCGCTTGTCACTTGGTGCGTCCAAGACCACGGGGCCGTCCGTGGCGCTAGGCGTTGGGAGACTTGCTAGGACGCCACGGGGCACGTCCAAGGGGTCATGGGGCATGGCTGGAAAGCGCCCATGACAGATATATGGACACCTTTTAATTAAGGAGTAAAAACGTTCAATTAATTAGACCCTTAATTAAGTATGATATAGAATTGGTAATTTGGTATACTAAGTGTAATTAAGTCAAATCTTAACCACTAAGGGTAATAAGGAAAGCATAAGAATGTAAAAATTCCTTTTCTTTTTCCAGTCAAAAACATAAAAAGCCTTTTAAGAAAAGAGTGTTCGTACTTGAGTCTACCAACCACGAAGTTGGGGCTGAGCGGAGGTGAGCTTCCTTCTTCATTTCAAAAACAGGCGATACAAATTCTAGCCCGAGGTAAGTGAACCAACCGAATTCCCCAACCCATTAACCTTTACCCGGTTCTTTCAATACCTAAAGCCAAACATTTTTACCGCCAAAATTGAGAACATAGATACATATGTGAAAAAACTAATAAAATTTCAACGAATATTAGATCTGAATCCTGAATCTGCCTCTAACTCGATAAAGATTGTGTTTGTGAATGAAAGGGCTTGTTGTTTGAGTCTGAATATACTATGTTTGCGGGGGACTTTTGAATAAGCTGAAGATAATATCTTCTACAAGTTCTCAATTTGCGGGGGACTTTTGAATAAGCTGAAGATAATATCTTCTACAAGTTCTCAATTTGCTGCTTCAGTGTTGTAAACATTAGAACCTTAGCAAGTGCATATTGTTATCATTTATGTTAATGATGATTGATTGAGAGGCTATGTGGAGTGGTCACCAGTGGCGGAGTTAGCATTTCCGTCAAGGGGTTCAAAAAATGGAAAAAGTTAAATAATTAAAAAAAATTGTGGCCAGTGGGAATTGAAACAACAACCTAACAAAGATTTTGAACCCCCTCCCCTTGACCACTTAGCAATGCTTTTGGGCTGTGTCACGGGGATTCAAAATATAATATATCAAGGTATAAATGGGATTTTGCCTTATATGTGCAGTGTAATTTTTTGGCGAATGGGTTCGGGTGAACCCCCTTCCGCCCCTTAAATCCGCCCCTGGCTGCTCACCATACCATGCTACTGATTTGCTGAGTGATCATTAAGGATATTGTTATATGTTTGAGTTTATTTCTTTGATGACTAGGGATGAAGTCTTCCCATTGCTGTGATTTTCAGCTTTCTGAAATGGCTTGAGGGATGAAGCAGATTCCAATGATGAACTCAACTGGTCACCTTCAACTGACATTATACTTTAATCATCTAGAGCTAGGACAAGGCCAAAAAGGGCACCACAGATTGAAGTCATCCAAAATTCTATTGTCGGTGTCGCGGGGTTAACATTGATCTTATTAGTAAGGTGACAGAAGAGTACTTGGGGTTGGAAAACATTGAACAAGAGGAGTTTTAGAATTTTTGTGGCAAGTCTAAGTAAGCTAATTGGAAAAGCTCTCTCTCTGAGTTCAAAGCCATAGTGGAATGCAAGCAAAAACACTTCCTATAATGATTTTCCAGGCGGTTCCTGAAAGCTAAACCCGTGTTTGGTTGATGTTGATATATACTTGCTCGCATGTGCCCCTGGTCCCACTCCAACAGAGTCACCTAGGACCGTGTCATGTTGATCAATGCCCTTATGACTGATATGAAAGTCAACCTTGGGAAAGTGATTCGAAGTGAAGTTTTTGGCTATACCACATATCTAGGTTATGGACTGTTATTCCTCATATTTGATCACAGAATTTTTTCCGAAGTATGGTATGAAGGAGCTTGATAATGATAGGGTGGTACTTCTACTTCACAAGTCCGAGTTGATCTTGTGAAAGGATGAGGCTGGCGAGCATCCTGTTAGAGCTGAACCTATGCGGGTAGAGTGCTATGCAGTTGGGAAAAGAATAGAGGCAATTGCGGAGTCCAAACTTCAGCTTATATGTACAGAATGCAGGAAATACAGAAAAGAGGTTAAAAACCTGAGGAGATCTTGTCTAACGTCATCCACAACCAGAACTCATCTCTGATCGAGAGGATGAGGACGTTCATGAAAACTATTTCTGAGTCATTGTTGCTGTTCTTTGAGGGTGCTGAGCCTATTATTTAGGAGAAGATTCACCGAGCAGTTGAAGTGGCAGTCAGAGGCAGATTCAGGATTTAGATTCTGCGGGTTCAACTTTTAAAGTTTTTAGCACTGAACCTGTTGTAGTTTTAAAATTATGGGTTCAGACCTACCATTTATTGCAATGTTAATGAATTTTTACATATAAATTTATGCTTCGCAGCAAAAGTATTGGGTTCATATGAACCCGCGGCCATATTCTACATCCGCACCTGATGGCAGTCACCAATGTAGTTGAGGCAACTATAACAGAGACTACACATTCTGGACCTAGACATGCTGATGAGGGGCATTCAGCTGCCCCTGCTCCTTCTCTTTCTCCTCCGCGAACTAAAAGTATGCGTTGCCCCAATGCATTAAGTTCTAGGGTAGAAAAAGTGCTAGGGGCATTTTTTCCTAAGGTCTTGTTTGTCTAAGGCCCTATTTGTCCATAATATTTTACAACTTGTTGAAAAAAATTCGACATTGAGTTTTCAAAAGACCATTTTTTTTTCAAATTTTGTCAAAAAAATAAAATAAAATCCCACAAGTGAAATGCATGTCCAAATATAATTCAAATTTCAAATATTATTTTTCAACTTAACTTCAAATACAGAATATTTTTTTTTCAACAATTATAATTTTTATGTCCAAATTTACAATAAAGAATAGGAAGGGGTGAAGTAAATAATCGAGATATTTATTGTTACAATAAGATAAAGTAAATGGAAAGTGGGGAAAAAGTAAAAACGGATAAAATTTAGAATGTAAAGAAGTACCAGCTGACCATACGAAGGGGTGTTATAACTTTTTCTCCTTCCAATTAATGTTCTTAATTATTTTTATTAGAATGTATATTTATACTTCTATACAAAAATATTTTCAAACTAATATTTGATTGAAGGGTAAAGTGGTTAGCTAAGGTTTAATGGGTAAATTCGTAAATTAACTTTTGACTTGGGGGGTGTTGTTACTTTAGTCTCTTAGCACGCGCTTTGTGTGTGTATTCCATATTAATGAGTAGAAAGTTTAAAAATCATACAAATATTAAAATAATATGTTTGAGTCGTAAAATAAAATTTTAAAATCTAAAATATATGTTGATCCTATTTATTTAGCTCAACATAATATATAAATAAAGAGATCCTCCCCAGAAATCCTTGAAGGTTGTGTATTTGCTTTTGAAGCCTAGAGAGCTATATTCATATTGGTCGGAATAACATCTTAGTATTGCTATTGCTAGATGTTTATGTTAATTCCTTAGACAAATTAAAAACACCTCATCTCGACATCTTAAAATTTTATCTAGTCCTGTCTATCCCACAAAGAAAAAGTGAACTAAAGGTCCAAAGTGATCTTCTTTAATTGTAGAAACATTTGATGAGAAACGTCATTTATCATTTTATGCACCTGACTGATTGAACGAAGTTACAATTTATAATTGTACAAAAAGAAATCGCAACCAAAATGAAGAGAAGTATATGTTTGTTAGCAGCTTGCATAGTTGTATTTCACATCGCCTTGTAGGCAGCATTCTATGTTACTGATAGTATTAAAATAATTTACGCTATTAATATATTGAAATTTAAACTCAAATACTCTTGGACTCAGCATGTGTATATGTATATACACACACTGAAGCATGGCGTGATGGAGGCAGATGATGGTAACAGAGAGAAAAGGACTAAAATAACCTTAATTTCAGTTGCTAGAATGTAGATGAAGAGGATATATATATATATATATACCCGATCAAAAATTCCAATGACTCAAATGAAAAATAAGAGATTAATATTATCATATCATATTCAAATGAAAAAAGAGTAACAAAAGTGCATTAATGATCGGAAAATGGCCTTTAACAACAACCAATCAAAAGCGATTTAATTAGTAGAACATGAATTTGGTCTATATTGCTATATACATAAATATTGGAAGATGAAAACACTTCCATATGCATGCATTGAAATTGAATACACCCCGGTGTCTTTCTATTTACCTGATTCATTATCGTAATTTTATCATTTATTGTGAGCTAGTTTTACTTTTTGGTACAAAAATATTATAAAAAATACTGTTTAAATGAAGGGTAAAATGGTCATTCTGTTTTTGATGGACATTTTGGTAATCTAACTTTGCCCTATAGATTCCCACTTTTAGAATAAATATGATGATGAAATGACTAACTTTACCTTCCAGAGCTTCCCACTTTTAGAATAAATATGATATGATATGATTATCCAAGTAATCCTCAAAGACTGTATATGCCTTCTGTGTTGATGAATAGCCACGTCACTGTACGAAACATCTCTAGGAGTGATTTATCATCCTTCTTGACATTAGTAGGCATATTCTAAACATCCAAAAATTCTCATGTGATTTAGTAAAAGGCATAAGATTGACTTAGGGAAACTAAGTTCTCAAACCATATTCTTGTTCTCATTTGTACCTTTTTAATACTCCCTCCGGTTTACAATTAAGTGTCCAGTTTCTTATTTTATTTTGGTTCAAAATAAGTTTCCAGTTATGTTATCAAGAAAAAATTCAATTTGTTTTTACTCTTTTACCCTTATGTGCATATTCCTAAAAAAAATTTCTCACTCCTCACTATAATTATGTGACCAATACTTTAAGAAGGGTAGTTTAGTCATACTAGATTTTTTGGCATATGATTTAGTAATTTTTTAATGGGCGTGCTAAAAGGAAACTTGACACTTATTGTGAACCGGGAGTAGTGAAAATGCATAAGTACCCCCAACCTATACGTTGATCGTTGAAGCCACGCGCCACGTACATTTCATTATGGCTTGGTTAGGACTACAAATTTTAAAAGTCGTTCACTTCTTTTTTAAACTCCGTACCAAGTCAAATTGGTTCATATAAATTGGAATGGAGAGATTACAAAGTAAACCATATTTTTTTAACATGCTTGCTTTGTGATATAAGCTATAACTACAAGACAAACATTTAGCTTATCAAGTAGGCTATTTTAAAGCAGGCTCCCTGCACTTATGTTAGTTGCCTGTTAATTTAGAGTAAAATTTATCATGGTGAAATATGCGGCATTGAAAATTTGATACACATTTGGTCTTTTGGCAGGTGACATTTGCTGTATTCCACAAGGACATTGACAATCTTCTGGATTTCATAGAGAGGCTAAAGAGTGGACGAGATCAAATTGCTCTTGACAAAGATGTAATTGAAAATCTGACAATGTGGCTGAAGTTTATGCCGTCATTTTTTCAGCTTTTTTATTTCATTCCCGGGGGTTTTGATGCCGAAATATCTTGCGTATTATTTGAGCTTCATGATCTGGTTCAGTCACTTTTTCATCAGAGTGGAGATGACATGTTGCATAAGTTGACAGATGATGTCGCTCCTTGCCTCCTGAAAAAATTGGAAAGTTGTCTGAGCTCATATCATAATTCTGAACCAAGTGCCACTATGACTGAGGATCAGTTGGTTGAACTTTTGGACGTCCTCCCCGAGTATCTCCATGATCAATCCAAGTTGCTTGCTGAGTTCATTTGCCCATTAAAGACTGAATATGAGGTTCTTCAGAATGTATGTGGTAATTTAAGAGATTTCCATGGGCTAAAAGTAAATAATTACGTTGAGTATGAGACAATTCAGTATGTCTTACCTCAGTTGCAACTTATGGCTGAGAGAGTAAAACACTTCTGTTTTGCCTTTTTGGCTGATCTGTTTGATATGATAGCTGACGTCCCTCAAGTAAAGCTAGCTCATCTGCTCCTGGAGATTGTTCCTGTTCAACTGGAGGTTATGCACATATGTTGTACAAATTTGGAAGTTTTAAAATCAGCAGAAGTTGGACACTTCAATAAGCAGCTTTTAGAAGCCTCTCCAGACATTCTTAGAGAATATCTAATTCATCTACAAGAGCGTAGGGTTAATGTTATTACTCCTAGCACTTCAGCTCGAAACATTCATGTCATGATAGAGTTTCTATTGATTATTCTTACGGATGTGCCCAAAGACATTATTCATCACGACAAACTGTTTGTATTCTTGTCACGTGTTGTGGCTCTTACCAGGGAGGTATCCATCCTTGTTCGCAACTCAGAAGAGAACTCAAGGAATGAAGAGAATACGAATGAAACAAGTTGTGCAAGTCTAGATTTCCTGGAAAATATTGAATTCCTTAAGAAAGATCTCAAAAATGTTTTCTTGAAAGCCCCCGAAGACTCATATCAACTCTGCTTCCCCAAGAGTGATGGATCACTCTTCATGAATCTTCTGCTCATAAACTTAGATGGTTTGCTCAATTCCAATGCTTATGCAGTTGCTTTGATAAAGGAAGAAATTGGGTTGGTGAAAGAATACCTACAGTTCATAAGATCGTTCTTTGGGAATGTTGAGCAAGAATTGAATAGGGATCTTTGGACTCATGTTCTAGATGTGGCATATGAGGCAGAACATGTCATCAATTCAATTCTTGTCAGAGATCATGGTCTCTTGCAGCTTATTTTCTTACTACCTGATACTGTAGAAAAGATCAAGGTTATCAAGAAAGAGGTACAGAAAAACATGAGTTTTATTGTTGTAAACTCTCCCAACAAACCAGTTGAAAGAAAGTCATCAAAAAAGCAAGTTGGGCAAATAATTGTAGGCTTTGAGGAGGAGAAAAACCTGATAATTTCACAGCTTATCAATCGACTAACAGAGCTAGATGTTATTTCGATCATTGGCATGCCTGGTGCAGGTAAAACTACTCTTGCGCACAGAGTATTCAATGATATGTCAGTTACTAGTCATTTTGATATTCGTGCATGGTGCACAGTCGACCAAGAGTATGACAGCCAAAAGGTGTTGCAATTTTTTTTTTAATGAAGTCACTGGTTTAGATGCGAAATTTACTGAGGATTTTGATGTTTATGATGAGCTTCGAAAAAAGCTGCACAGTAGGAGGTACCTTATTGTTTTGGATGACTTGTGGGATACTAAAGCATGGGACGAGCTAACAATGCCTTTTCAGGACTTTCAGAAAGGAAGTAGAATTATTTTAACAAGTCGCGAAAAGAAAGTGGCTTTGCATGGAAAATGTCACAGTGATCCTCTTAACCTTCGATTGCTAAGACAAGAAGAAAGTTGGGAGTTATTTGAGAAAAAGGTATTCGGAGAAGAAAGCTGCCCTGATGAACTAAAGGATGTTGGAGAAGAAATAGCCCTAAAGTGTGAAGGTCTTCCTTTGGCACTTGATCTGATTGGTGGAGTCATTGCGAAGGTGGAAAAGAAAGAGGATTTGTGGCTGGAAGTTTTAAATAATTTGAAATCCTTTAAGAATGAAGGAGAGGTGATGGAGGTTATAGAGTTAAGTTATGACCATTTATCGGATCACCTAAAGCCATGCTTGCTCTACCTTGCAAGCTACCCAAAGGACGAAGATATTCAAATCTCTCAATTGCAAGACTTATGGAGTGCCGAAGGGTTTGTGGAACAAAATGACATGAAGAGTGTGGAAGAGGTATCGGAGTCTTATGTGGATGAGTTAATTTCTAGTAGCTTGGTAATACTTTTCAATGAGAGAGGTATCAGGGACCCGAGTATCAAAATTCATGATCTTGTGCATGATTTTTGTTCGAGAAAAGCTGAAAAGGAAAAGTTGTTTAGCTTTGTAAGTTCAAGTGATCCATCCTCTTCTTCAGATCTGATGCCACGGGGAATGACCATTCATTATCATCCTTCATCAAAAAATTTTGTCCTGTTCAGCCCAGAAAAGAAAAATCCTTATGTTAAACACCTCCTCTCTTTGAAGCTAGTCATGACTAGATTCCTGAAAACTGTTATGAATCCTAATGGCAAGCTTCCTGAAAACTGTCACCTAAGACACTTGAGGCTTCTTAAAAGGTTGGAGCTGCTGCGCATAACTTTGACAGATTCTTTGCTGAATGAAATAGGCATGCTTGTTCATTTGAGGTGCTTAAACATTCGAACAAAGGCAAGAGCTTTCCCTCCATCATTTGCAAACCTCTTGAATCTGGAAACTCTGGTGGTGGATAATGGTCGATCAACAATGGTAATATCCCCTAGTATTTGGAGTCTTCCAAAGCTACGTCATGTGAGAATGAAGAGTTTTTTTCTCTTTGAACCGACCATCGACAAACCAACAGTGTTAGAAGAGGAGTCGAAGTTAGAGAATTTGAGAATATTACATAATCCCACCATTTTCTGTTTGGAAGACAGAAAGGAGATATTCAAAAGGTTTCCCAATCTTCGAAGCCTTAAATTCAGCATTAGTATACCAAGGAATTTCAGATCAATAAAAGAGCAGATTTGTTTTCCAAGATTGGACGTCCTTAATGAACTTGAAGAAGTTTCCGCATCTTTGGACCAGTTTTGGCACACCAGTACACATAGACATCCGAGGGATTTTCACTTCCCTTCGAGCTTGAAAAAATTGGAGCTGAGTGAGTTTGATCTGACATCCGATTCACTATCAAGAATTGCGGGATTACCCAACCTTCAAGAACTGTGTCTACGCAGATTAACCATCCAGGGGAAAGAATGGAACGTGGAAGAAGTCACATTTGAGAATCTCAAAGTGCTAACATTGTATAGTGTGTCTTTTTGTGAATGGCAGGTTGGAGAGGAATCGTTTTGTGTGCTCGAGGAATTAGAGTTACGATATTGTACTGAGCTTACAGAGATCCCAGAGAGTTTTGGCGATATAACTTCATTGAAGTCTATCACACTGGATAGCAGCCCTCAACTTGAAGATTCAGCCCTAAGGATTAAAGAATATGTTTCAGAAATGACAGGAGAAGACAAGCTTGAGTTAAAGTAGTCCTTTTAGGTCCTTATCTGCACAAATCTATGTGAGTATATACGAATTCATTATCTTCTTCGTACATTAAGTTCCTTTCCAGTGTACTTTTTCCAGTTACTTAAACCTGTATAATCTTGTTTGCAGAGAGAGCACATATAAAGGTTGGCATACAATTTACTTTGTCCAGCATATCAACCTGTAGAGGCTTCAAATGATGGATCGATACTCGGACAATTTTATGTCTTATTCCAGCTGTTTCCTTTCCATTTCTTTTATTCCATTGTGGCCAAAAACTGATTGTCAGTGTTACTGGGATTTCTGTTTAATTTCTTCTTTTTTTTCTTTTTGGTGAATAAAGCTGCTAAGGGGCAGCAAAATTATCCTAAAAACAAGTATCTTATATGTTGTTCTATTTCCTTCTTAAAAGTAACATATATAGCTCTGCGTGTGTTTCTTCTATTAATAATTCTTTTTGTCACTTTAGAATTCAGAGAATCTCACATTAGGCTTCTTCCCATGTAGTTTTGAACCGTTTGATGCTTTTTTGAAATGACATATTAACCAATCATTGATATAAGAATGGTCACATATGTCAAATCAGTATTTTGTTCAGTGAGTCCATGACGTAAACCAAAATCAGAATAAAGAAAAGGTATAAATATTAGGTATTTATAAGAAATCCACAAAATCTTAATGACTGACTAAACAGCCGCAATACTTTCCTGTTGAGAACTTGTGATGTACTTAGTTAAAATGTTTTGCTGGTGATTTGATGTTAAATGTTTAAACAAATATCAAGACAAGTGGAGAATATAATATTATAAGTGAGCTCTCAAAACAAGACAGGTGAAGTATATAATATTACAGGCCAGCTCTCAAAACAAGACAGATGGAGTATATAATATTACAGGCCAGCACTCAAAACAAGACAGGTGGAGTATATAATATTATAGGTCAGCTCTCAAAACAAGGGATGTGTATATAATTTCACAATTGATTACAAAGGCTAAGATAATAATGGGTATTAAAAGGACTTCAGAAGTCAATGAATTGTATTTTAATCTTGAAATTATTGTCTTTAACCAATTACTTTAACTTCTACAAATCTATCTGAATCCCAGCGCTTACTTTCTTCACCTATTTCTCAAACAGGAGGTTCTAAGAGCTTAATCTTCATTAATTTGGTGAAATTTAATTGGTAAAAAGGTCTGGTTATGTTGAAAGTCTCTTCCTTCTTTCTGGTGTTTCCTATCTTCAATTTCCAAAACACAGCTAGATTTTTTGTTCTCTCTTAATTCCTCTGCATCATTTGATGATTCTAATTAAAGCATATTACCGATATATAGCTGAGTCCTGAAGTACTGTCCACTGCTTACAAAGCTTCTCAGGTTTGTTCTTTTTGTTTGCCTCCTTGAGGTTATGCTTCATCTGTTTAATGTTTTGATTAGGATTTCATAGAATTGTTTGCTGCACATTGAGCATCATAATCAGATTTTTGTGTTCATTTTTCACTATTTAACAACATAGATTTGGACTTAATTAGCGATGGAACGGCAGAAGCTGATGAAATGCTCATATGTAGCAAGTAAATGACCTTCTGTAATTCTGTTGATTCACAACTGTAGGAAACTTGTGCATTTATAAAATATTTCTTTTTTCATCTTTTAATTATTCTGGTTCAGATACATGGGGGATATGAGTTGTATTATGCCTCTGATGCTGAAAATTGCTGTGTTTGTGGTAGCTATATTTGTTCGATATAATCAAAGGTCAGTCTCATATTCAAGAGTTGGAAATAAGTTGCTGCATGATGATTATGGAATGAGCTAATGCATGGTGCTTATGTCTTAGAAATAGAAGCAACAAGTAGAGAGTACAATAAATCTAGCTGATAGTGTAACGGTAGGGGTTGAGATGACCAAATAGTATAACGGACGGTATTTAAAACCTTTTCAATAGTACACGGGTATATTTGACCCTTTTCCGCTGTTGTTTTGTAGCCAATCCACTCTGTTAAATAGATATCTTCTAGATAGTATTAGTTTTATAATTGGACTGTTGAGTACTATGGTCAATTCATTTTTTTTGTTTATTTGAGATGTTTGGCTATATCTGCAGTAAATTGTTTCCTGTTATATGCTTTATGCTTCTTCCTTCAGGTTCTTGTGTTTTTTGTTCTACTTCTTTCTCCTGATAAAGGTTTATGTGCTCAATTTTACATCAGACTTTGAGAACCATAGAGGAAGGGAAGGAAAAGCTACTTTGGCTGACTTGTGCGCATTACATACATGGAAAGAGGAAAAGAAAATGAAGGAGAAAGTGAGAAAGGGGAAGCAAACAACGCATCGGTATGTCATACAATATTTATTCATAGTAAAACTAATATTGACTTGGATGATTATCCAAGTAATCCTCAGGACAATATAATGTTATTCGTATCGTTTTGAAATTGCTGTTCAAAAGTTCATAATCTGATAATGGCATTTTCTTGGCAGAGTATTTATTTTCCAAGGCATAACATAGTTTTAATTAAAAATTGTTCTTACTCATATGTAGAAAGAAGTAATATTGCAATAAATAGCATACCACCATGTAACGATGATATTTTAAAATTATTGTAAGACGAAATCGTACTCTTTCAAATTGTTTTTTAATGATATAAGACTCTCAAAAGTAATATTACTTGCCTAAAATGCTGGTAATTTGGAGCCAGTTTGGCTTGATTGATTGAAGTTAATGTAGCTGATGAGCATCAAGTACTGAAACTGATTTTGTCCCAATATGAATCGTTTCTAAGCATTAGGAAATAAGTTATAACACGTTTTTAACATACATCTTCGTGGAAATAAGCTTATTTTATTTAGCTAAGTACAACTCTGAGTGTGAATATCTTATAACTTGTATGCCTTCTGCGTTGATGATGAATAGCCTAGGACACTTTAGGCACATCTCTAGGAGCGAATTTATCACCCTTCTTCACGTTATAAGCATATCCAAGGCATCCGGAAACTCTCATGTGATCTGGTAAAGGCATATGATTGAACAATAGTTCATAAGGTGACTTCCTTTTTAAAATGGCTGAAGGTAGCCTGATGATAACGTACCTGCAGTAGACACACATTTTCTCCAAAACTCAATGGACCGGCCAGCTGTCTGGAACTTTCCGCGTGTTGGAGTTCCAGCATATTATGCTGGAAGTTCATACACAGGTGCGCCGAACTCCAGTATATTATGCTGGACCGGTCTCTGCTGTAGCAAAATAGTGGCTATTATTCAATGACTTGGCAAACGCTGGCTATTTTTGAATGACCAGTCCGAAATCTGGCTAGCCCGTGCTATTTTTACCTGGAATCTCAATGCTCTAGCAGTATAAGTATGTGCTATGTCTTCTCTCTACAATCCTATTCTGCTGAGGAATGTAAACAACATGAGCTTTGGTGTATGATCGCTAGAGACTACAATAGGCTATCAACATATGAACTAAAGAACTCACAGCTATTATTAGTTCTCAGAGTCTTTTCTAAAGTAGAAAAGAAGTTCCCAACCACGTTTAGACAGCCCTTTGTGCTGCTACAACCTCCGCTTAATTCAAAACGATAATCCTGGTATACTTTGAGTAATCACACACCAAAACTTGAAAGTACCTCTTACCATCTTAGGTAGGTACTCTGTATGGACCTATCCATAACCATCCACAGTATGAAAGAAAGTACTAGTAAAACTGTTACTATAAAGAAAGGGTAACCTAGTTTGTTTAGCCAAGGGACACACTTCACAATGATCAAAACAGTGAAATTCACTATCACTTTTTACATTCTTGAAACAACTCAATTTTTTCAATTTATCTACAGGTGCATGACCTAATCTTCTTTACCACGAAAGAGAGAGAGAGAGAGAGAGAGAGAGTTATTCTGCAGTCACTTATCGTATGTAAACTAAGAGAGCTGGTGGAAGAATTAGTCAAAGACTAAGAGACATCATCAAGTCTTTTATAACTGCAGGTTAGGACCAGGCTCAAGAGCATATAATCCATTTGACATGTTTGCTATTCCCCTTCACTCTCCGCGAGCGACAAACGATCTCTTCCTTTTGAGTAAACAACTCTTGCTTGAATTTCTGTGAAAGGGTTTGGGTGGAAAAACTTTAAACTAGGGAACTCATTCAGTTAATGAATCCGAGAAGGATTACTGTACTTGGGAAACTAGGATCTCAAACCATATTCTTGTTTGCAATTATTTAAACTGCATACAAGATTGTTATGGTATCACCATCCATGTTAGTGCTAATATTTGTTCGAATAATCACAAAATGAGGCTAATCAAATATTATACAACAATAACTGTTTTCTCAATCCGAAGCAAGTTAGGGCCGGCTATATGAATCTTCATAAACTATTTCGCTTTATTTAAGCTCTATATATTTTGTATTTTGAGGATCCAACATATATTAATTAGTTTTAAGCTCTTGTCAGCCCACTGCGACCCTCCTCATTTGTCCCCATGTGGGACTGGTGATTGGTGCAAGCTCATAAGAAGAAGTTAAGTCGCATGTTTACAGTTAAGGCAAAAAAACTTACATAAACCATATAAAGCTTATCGATCCTCGTCAGTTATAATTTGCAAGACGTTTTATATGTTTGCTAGTTATCTCTTTTCACCTCTTCCTCCAAAAAATGGTTTAAGAAAGTCTTTACCAAATCATCCATCCATATTTTCTGCGTACTGCATACTCTGTATAGTAATATATATAGAATAAAAGCTTTTTTTCCAATGGACGAGTAACTAACTAGTTTGTGGGTGGATAATCAGTAGAAACTCGTTCGTACCAAGGTTTAAAAAAAAATCTGAAATAACTTTTTTGTTCTTTGTTGCTGTTGAACTTGGTTCACCCTTATTTTGAGTAAATAACATATATAAAGTAAATCATGTTTCTTTGACATGCTTGCTTCATGACAAAAGTTGTAAGTACAGGACAAGCATTTAGCTTATCCAGTAAAGCTATTTTGAAGAAGGCCCTTTACACATATGTTAATTGCCTACTAGTTAAGACTTCAGAGTAAAAAATTTGATGGTGAATATATGGCATTGAAATTTTGATATAACATTTGGTCTTTTGGCAGGTGTCGTCTGCTGTACTTCGCAAGGATATTCTCAATCTTTTGGATTTCATAGAGAGATTAAAGAATGGACGAGTTCAAATTTCTCTTGACATGGATGAACTTGAAAAGCTTGCATCGGAGCTGACATTTATGTCAGCATGCTTACAGATCTGTTATTTTATTTCGGATGGTTTCCATGCTGAAATATCTTGCATATCATATGAGGTTCATGATCTGGTTCAGTCACTTTTTCATCAGAGTGGAGATGACATACTGGTTAAATTAAAGGATCATGTTGTTCCTCGCCTTCTGGAAAATATCAAAAGTTTTATCAGCTCACATGATTATTCTGAATCAAGTGCCACCATGACTGAGGATCAGTTGGTTGAACTTTTTGACGCCCTCCTCATAAATCTCCATCATCTATCCAAGTACCGTGCTGAGTTGATTTTCCCATCAATGACTCAATATGAGCTTCTTCAGAATGTGTGTGGCAATTTAAGAGATTTCCATGGGCTGAACGTAAATGGTTGCATTGAGAGTGAGACAATGGAATATATCTTACATCAGTTTCAGCTTTTGGCCGAGAGAGTAGGACACTTCTGTTTTGTCCTTTTGAACTATCAACTTGACACAATAGATGTAACCTATAAACATTATATAACAGATGATTCTGATGATATGGATGAAATACTTGATGTCCCTCAAGTCAATTCCATCCTAGCTCATCTATTTGTGAAGATCATTCCTGTTGAACTGGAGGTTATGCACATATGTTTTACAAATTTGAAAGATTTGAAGTCAGCAGAAGTTGAACGCTTCATTAAGCAGCTGCTAGAAGCCTCTCCAGACATTCTTAGAGAATATCTGATTCATCTACAAGCGCACATGGTAATTGTTCTTACTGCTAGCACTTCAACTCGAAACATTCATGTCATGATAGAGTTCCTATTGATTATTCTCACCGATGTGCCAAAGGACGTTATTCATCATGACAAATTGTCTGTTCTATTAGCACGTGTTGTAGCACATACCAGGGAGGTTTCCATTCTTGTTTGCAACTTAGAAGAGAAATCAAGGCGTAAAGAGAATACCAATGAAACAAACCGTGCAACACTAGACTTGCTGGAAAATGTTGAACTCCTGAAGGAAGATCTCAAACATGTTTATATGAAAGCTCTAGACCCATCAGAACTCTGCTTCCCCATGAGTGATGGACCACTCTTCATGACTCTTCTACTCAAAAACTTAAATGATTTGCTCAATTCCAATGCCTATTCAGTTGCTTTGGTAAAGGGAGAAATTGGGCTAGTGAAAGATGATCTAGAGTTCATTAGATCATTCTTCGGGAATGTTGAGCAAGTTTTGCACAGAGATCTTTGGATTCGTGTTCTAGATGTGGCATATGAGGCAGAACATGCCATTAACTCAATTCTTGTTAGAGATCATGGTCTCTCGCAACTTATCTTCTTACTTTCTGATACCATAAAAAAGATCAAGCTTATCAAAGAAGAAGTAGCACAGAAGATCCCCAAGAAAATGGACCTTTTTGTTGTGAACTCTCCCAACAAGCAATATGAAATTAGCAAATCATCAACTGTTGGTCAGCTAATTGTAGGTTTTGAGGAGGAGACAAAGTGGATAATTAAGAAACTCACCAGTGGACCAGCTGGGATAGATGTCATTTCTGTAGTTGGGATGCCAGGGCTCGGAAAAACTACTTTGGCTTACAAAGTATATAATGACAAGACTATTGTTGATCATTTTGACGTTTGCGCTTGGTGCACAGTCGACCAAGAACGTAACGTGAAAAAATTGTTGCAAAAAATTTATAATCAAGTTATTGGTTTGAAAGAAAGATCCAATGATGATGACATAGATGATAACATTGCTGATAAGCTACGGAAACAGCTGTTTGTAAAGAGGTACCTTATTGTCTTGGATGACATGTGGGATACTGCAACATGGGATGAACTAACAATGTCTTTTCCTGATAGTAAGAAAGGAAGCAGAGTTATTTTAACAAGTCGAATACAGGAAGTGGCTTTTCAAAGTAAACGCCACACTGATCCTCTTTATCTTCGATTGCTCAGACTAGAAGAAAGTTGGGAGTTATTAGAGAAAAGGATATTCGGAGAAGAAAGTTGCCCTAATGAACTATTGGAAGTTGGAGAAGAAATAGCCAGAAAGTGTGAAGGGCTTCCTTTGGTACTTGATCTGATCAGTGGAGTCATTGCAAGGAAGGAAAAGAAAAAGGTTTTGTGGCTTGAAGTTCTAAATAATTTGCATTCCTTTATTTTTAAGGATGAAAAGGAAGTGATGAAGGTTATACAGTTAAGTTATGACCATTTATCAGATCACTTAAAGCCGTGCTTGCTTTATCTTGCAAGCTATCCAAAGGACCAAGATATTGAAATCTCTGAATTGAAATATCTATGGAGTTCAGAAGGACTTGTGGAACCAACTGAAATGAAGAGTGTCGAAGAAGTACTGGAGGTTTATCTGGATGAGTTAATTTCCAGTAGCTTGGTAATAGTTTTCAATAAGAGAGTTGGCAGTGACCCAAGGTGTCAAATTCATGATCTTGTGCATGACTTTTGTTCGATAAAAGCTAGAAAGGAGAAGTTGTTTGACTTTGTAAGTTCAAATGCTCCGTCTTCTTCTTCTTCTTCTTCAGATCTGATTCCACGTAAAGTGACAACTCGTTTCGATGAAAATGCTGTCCTGTTCAATCCAGAAAAGAGAAGTCCTCATGTTAAACACCTCCTCTCTTTGAAGGTTTCTGATGGTAAGCTCAATCATCTTTCCTACAACTGTCACCTAAGACACTTGAGGCTTCTTAAAAGGCTGGAACTGTGCCCATTAAGTTCTACAGATTATTTGTTGAATGAAATAGGTATGCTTGTTCATTTGAGGTGCTTAAACATTCAGATAAATGTAAAGGCTCTCCCTCTGTCATTTTCAAACCTCTTGAATCTAGAAACTCTGGTGGTGAAGAACGGGGGATTAAATATGGTACTATCACCTAGTATTTGGAGTCTTGCAAAGCTACGACATGTGGACATCTTTACTTGTTCTGTCTTTGATTCGAATGTTGACGAACCAATAGAGTTAGAAGAGGACTCAAAGTTAGAGAATTTGAGAACGTTAGAATTGCTCAAACTTACCTATTCGAAGTACACACAGTACATTTTCAAAAGGTTTCCCAATCTTCGAAGCCTTAGAATGTACATTGCAGAACCAAGAGATTGTTCAGCAGAGCAGATTTGTTTTCCAAGATTGGATGTCCTTAATGAACTTGAAGAAGTTAACATATCTTTTGGTGAACTTACACATCCACATCAGTTTGATATTAACTTCCCTTCGAGCTTGGAAAAGCTGAATTTGTTTAAGTTTGATCTGACATCCGATTCACTGTCAGTAATTGCGAGACTACCCAACCTTCAAAACCTTCGTATTGAAAAAGCAATCATCCAGGGGAAAGAATGGAACATGGAAGAAGTGACCTTCAAGAATCTCAAATTTCTGACATTGCGTAATATGTTCTTTTCTGAATGGCTGGTTAATGGAGAGGAATCCTTCCCTGAGCTCGAGGAATTACGAATAGAATGGTTGTGTAAGCTTATGGAGATCCCGGACAGTTTTGGGGATATTGCTTCATTAAAGTCCATCTCGCTGCACTACAGCCCTCAACTTGAAGAGTCAGCCCAAAAGATCAAGGAATATGTAGCAGAAATGACAGGAGAAGACAAGCTTGAGTTAATCATAAAGCAGTGAGTACATACGAATTTATTAATATCTTTTGTACGTTAAGTTACAGCAACTACGCTTCAGTCCCAAACAAGTTGGGATCGGCGATATGAATCCTTATTCCTTTCTTTATGCTCAATCCATATTACCATCATTATCAAAATATAGTAATATTATCATCTTTTTGTACATTAAGTTCCTATCGTATTATTTTTCCAGTTACTTTAACCTGTATAATCTTGTGTGCAGAATACCCATATAAAGATTTGCTAGAATCTCAACCTTAGAGGCTTCAAATGATGGATCAATCCTCAAGACTTTTATGCCTCTTCTTCCGGCTGTTTCAGTCCATTTCTTTTCTTCCATTGCGATTAAGCACTGTTTTTCCATTTGGACTTGTGTTCAGTTTCTTTTGTTCTTCTATTTGGCGAGTAAAGGTATAGCAGAATTATATTTCCCTTATTTCTGACTAGACCCGGCAACATGGTTAAAATTAATAGTTAACCGCCCAACCCAACCCATTAAATGGGTTGGGTAACTGACTTTTTTAAACTGGGTCGAATATGGATAATTACTCATATTATACATTAGAAAAATGAGTAACTAAATGGGTAACCAATGGGTAAAATATGGATAATACATGATGTATTTTTGGTTGGCTTAAACATTTTGGAAACATTTTCCAAAACTCTTTCTCAACCTTTCCCACCTTATTCCTTACTCTCACAAAATTTTTTTTCATTACCACCCACTCCACCCCCCGCAACAAAATTTGAAATTTATGTTTTTTTTCTTGCACCTCCCCCCAACACACACACACACCTAACTCCACCCCATGCCTCCACGCCCTCCCCGCAAAAAAAATATTTTTACTTTTTTTTTTTTAATTTGAAAATTTATTTATTTATTTTTTTTTTAATTTGAAATTTTTTCTTGCATCCCTCCCCCCCCACACCCCACCCCCTGCTTCCACTCCCGCACAATTTTTTTTTTTATACGTTTTTTGTAATTTTAAAATTTCGTTTTCCTTTTCTTGCATCCCCCCCCCCCCCCCCCCCCCCCCCCCNCTAGAGAATTAATTTTATTTATAAATATTGAGTAAAACATTAAGTTAGTGTGAAGAGATTTATTTATAATATATAAGATAGTCTATTAAATAAGTGATTAGTGGGCCTAATTTATAATTAGGTATACCAGTGAACAACATTAGTAATTTTAAATAATAATAGGGATGGAAAATACGGGCCTTAACCCATTGCTGCTAAGATTAGGATTTAGGGATTTGCAGTATATATATTTTAAGGCCGAGTCCATTCAGAAAAGAGCATTACTGTGTCGGCGTGATTAATTCTAAACTTCGTAGGAATTCTTGCAGAGAAGATTTCAAGTGA
>ML246903.1:19504-70815 GCA_005239495.1 Nicotiana undulata
AAAGCAATTACATTGATAATGATGATATAATGAGTAAGGAATTAAATGAAATATAGGTTTGGATGTACAATGATATGGAAAGTATTTCCTTTGTTGATAAATAGTTTTGGCTTCTGCTATTATAATTTAGGAGACATGTGGTTGAGTAATTATTGACTAATAACGTAAAACTTACTATAATAAACAAGATTCTATAACATGGCATATTAGAGTCAAATAGTGTGCACAGATAATTCATGGATCTACACAGTGTTAATTAATTAGACTTGGAATCTTTTAACTTACGTATAAATACTTATGTATTAAAGAGACATAAATGTCCAGTCAGAAGTGAGTTTTACTTATGTGAGTGATTAAGGGATTGGTTGAATAGTTGGCATGTCAATTATTAGCTAGCTTTTGTTTAGAATTATGAGATAACTCTGACTAGCATAATTGACATCGTTGATTAATATTTCACATAGATTGAGGTCATTGGTGGTGTTCTAGAGTCGCAAGGTTGGGAAAATTCTCGTTAGCAAGGTAAGTGAGACTTTAAGCTTTGGTACTTATTTTTCTAAAATCTGTTTTAAAAATGTGTTTTCTCTGCCTGGTCCATGTGTTGGGACAAGCGTGCGCTTGGCAGAATCGGTGGTCTTAGACCAGCCACAAATATATTATTTTATGGTAAATATATATATATATATATATATATATATATATATATATATATATATATATATATATATANTTAGAGGTATTTAATGTGGCGGGTCGAGGATCTTACCAGGTTATATTTATGTATAACTCACTCCTTACCTGCATCTCTATGCAGATACCGTTGCGGGGGATAGAGCAAGTAGCTGACTAGTTTGTTCAAGTGGATCCTATTGCCGAGGTGAGCCACCGCATTGTTCGTGGATGCTTTCGTTTCAGACTTACCTAGCTCGTGTTAGTTATTTTCTTTTTTCTTTGGGGTTTGCGTACCCGTCAATAAAACTCATGTTACTCGGTGTCACAGGGCTGTTTTAAGTCACCCGAATTCCGTCCAAGGTTTTGCCCTTGTGTGGCAGTCAAGCCCAGCCTTGACCTCAGGCTTTCCAACACTTAGAATTATTTAGGAACGTTTTGGACTTAGACAAGTTTAGGCAGCAAAACAAAGTAAAGGCACACACGAAATTACAGGAATTCCTCCCCAACTTGTATTAATAAGTGAATACAAGAATACTAAGAAGCCAACCCTATGGCCAAGACAAAAGAACTCCCTAGTTCCCTGCCCCAAAACAAGTTTCCCACCCTTAGGAAATATACTTAGACGAATTTGGCTAACTCAAATGCCATAGGCTAAGTTTCTGCCCCTTTTGGACAGCCTTGTGCACATATTTATAGTGCAGGCTGCCCAATTACATTTGGCAGGTTTACAACATTAAGTTGACAAGCCCTAACTGATGGGAAAACACTAAAACATGATACAAAAACGTGCCCACTTCTTTAGCCCATGATCACCCACGTTTTGGAGGTGGTTGTAACCACCAACTGCATCTCATGTGCCTTGCACACGTTTTTGAACTGCTGCTTGTGCACAACATGTGCCTGCTTTGCCTAGCTGCTGCATGCCCAAGGATGGCATTGCGCCCAGACTTGTCTTTGACACTGCTCCACCCCAATGCCATAGCCACAGCTTTCCGCTCCTTGACTTAGCCGCACACGAACACTGCCATAGCTGCCCGTTTGTGTCAAGTCGCCCCCAACTTGATCAAATCTGCACACATCAATTATTCTTGCTTGTCCCACATTATCTTGCCTTGTCTTGCCATGCCTTTTCCCCTGCTTTGACATGGCTTTGCTTTGCCATGGTTATGCCAACCCACACGTCTAAGTGAAATGCGCCTTGCCTCCGTTCAAAGCGCGTTTGTCCAGCCCGCATAGTCCGTCATGTCAAGCTACCCGTCATGATGTTGCCCATTTTTGAGGTTGTGTGCCAAGGCCATCATGAAAATCCTTGTCACAAACCCACACTTGCCGAGGACCTTTGTCAAGGGGCTAACAAACCACCCCCACCAGAAGAATTCGTCGTCCTCGACGAAGCAGCCTCCGCATTTTTCAGCACCACCATAGGTCCTAAATATGCTGTCTCGTGCTCATGTTCTTCCTCGTTCAACTCTTCTTCACCTTTTTCTTCAATAAATAAAGTTGAGAGCCGTTCGAGTTTTGGACAGTCCCTCACCATGTGTGGTCCTTTGCAAATAAAACAGCCATCAAATCTGCTATTTTGTCCCTTGTTTGTCGAAGGTCCGGCGCATTGCCTTTCCTTTCCATCGCCATTGCCCTCAACAACAAAACTTAGACAAGTTTAGGCAGCAAAACAAAGTAAAGGCACACACGAAATTACATGAATTCCTCCCCAACTTGTATTAATAAGTGAATACAAGAACACAAAGAAGCCAACCCTATGGCCAAGACAAAAGAACTCCCTAGTTCCCTGCCCCAAAACAAGTTTCCCACCCTTAGGAAATATACTTAGACGAATTTGGCTAACTCAAATGCCATAGGCTAAGTTTCTGCCCCTTTTGGACAGCCTTGTGCACATATTTATAGTGCAGGCTGCCCAATTACATTTGGCAGGTTTACAACATTAAGTTGACAAGCCCTAACTGATGGGAAAACACTAAAACATGATACAAAAACGTGCCCACTTCTTTAGCCCATGATCACCCACGTTTTGGAGGTGGTTGTAACCACCAACTGCATCTCATGTGCCTTGCACACGTTTTTGAACTGCTGCTTGTGCACAACATGTGCCTGCTTTACCCAGCTGCTGCATGCCCAAGGATGGCATTGCGCCCAGACTTGCCTTTGACACTGCTCCACCCCAATGCCATAGCCACAACTTTCCGCTCCTTGACTTAGCCACACACGAACACTGCCATAGCTGCCCGTTTGTGTCAAGTCGCCCCCAACTTGATCAAATCTGCACGCATCAATTATTCTTGCTTGTCCCATATTATCTTGCCTTGCCTTGCCATGCCTTTGCCCCTGCTTTGACATGGCTTTGCTTTGCCATGGTTATGCCAACCCGCACGTCTAAGTGAAATGCGTCTTGCCTCCGTTCAAAGCGCGTTTGTCCAGCCCGCATAGTCCGTCATGTCAAGCTACCCGTCACGATGTTGCCCATTTTTGAGGTTGTGTGCCAAGGCCATCATGAAAATCCTTGTCACAAACCCACACTTGCCGAGGACCTTTGTCAAGGGGCTAACAAACCACCCCACCAGAAGAATTCGTCGTCCTCGACGAAGCAGCCTCCGCATTTTTCAGCACCACCATAGATCCTAAATATGCTGTCTCGTGCTCATGTTCTTCCTCGTTCAACTCTTCTTCACCTTTTTCTTCAATAAATAAAGTTGAGAGCCGTTCGAGTTTTGGACAGTCCCTCGCCATGTGTGGTCCTTTGCAAATAAAACAGCCATCAAATCTGCTATTTTGTCCCTTGTTTGTCGAAGGTCCGGCGCATTGCCTTTCCTTTCCATCGCCATTGCCCTCAACAACAAAACTTAGACAAGTTTAGGCAGCAAAACAAAGTAAAGGCACACACGAAATTACATGAATTCCTCCCCAACTTGTATTAATAAGTGAATACAAGAACACAAAGAAGCCAACCCTATGGCCAAGACAAAAGAACTCCCTAGTTCCCTGCCCTAAAACAAGTTTCCCACCCTTAGGAAATATACTTAGACGAATTTGGCTAACTCAAATGCCATAGGCTAAGTTTCTGCCCCTTTTGGACAGCCTTGTGCACATATTTATAGTGCAGGCTGCCCAATTACATTTGGCAGGTTTACAACATTAAGTTGACAAGCCCTAACTGATGGGAAAACACTAAAACATGATACAAAAACGTGCCCACTTCTTTAGCCCATGATCACCCACGTTTTGGAGGTGGTTGTAACCACCAACTGCATCTCATGTGCCTTGCACATATTTTTGAACTGCTGCTTGTGCACAACATGTGCCTGCTTTGCCCAGCTGCTGCATGCCCAAGGATGGCATTGCGCTCAGACTTGCCTTTGAAACTGCTCCACCCCAATGCCATAGCCACAACTTTCCGCTCCTTGACTTAGCCGCACACGAACACTGCCATAGCTGCCCGTTTGTGTCAAGTCGCCCCCAACTTGATCAAATCTGCACGCATCAATTATTCTTGCTTGTCCCACATTATCTTGCCTTGCCTTGCCATGCCTTTGCCCCTGCTTTGACATGGCTTTGCTTTTCCATGGTTATGCCAACCCGCACGTCTAAGTGAAATGCGCCTTGCCTCCGTTCAAAGCGCGTTTGTCCAGCCCGCATAGTCCATCATGTCAAGCTGCCCGTCATGATTTTGCCCATTTTTGAGGTTGTGTGCCAAGGCCATCATGAAAATCCTTGTCACAAACCCACACTTGCTGAGGACCTTTGTCAAGGGGCTAACACTCGGTTAGATGCTCCATGGTCTTAGTGTGGGATTTGGGATAGAGTTTCATTATTTGAGTGATTGTTATTTTTTTTCTATCGATTGACTAAGGTATTGGGCGATAATCATTTCCTTTTTAGTTATTAATAATATTATTAGGCCTGTATTTTTTTCTCTCTCAGTGTTTGTGTAAATAGTTAAACGTTAGAGAAATGGGTTCGCTTGGCAGGTGGTATTAGCTGGGTGCCAGTCACGTCTAGAGGGTAGTTTGGGACGTGACATCACCCCACCCTCTGCCCCCACTCCCGCACAATTTTTTCTTTTTTACTTTTTTTGTATTTTTCAAATTTCTGTTTTTTTTCCTGCACCCACCCCCCTCCCCTGCCCCCCAGAAAAAATATTTTTATGGCTTCTTTCGGAAGGTTGTTGGTTCGAAAGTTTATGGCTTCATGTTTATTATATAAAATTATTTATGAATACTCTTGAGAAAATATTTTCCTTAATTTACGTACCAAACACTAGAAAATGAATAAGATTACTACTTGTTTTTCAAGAAAATATTTCCTTTATACCCACAATTATTGAAAAATTATTTCAGTAATGTTTTCTGCTGCAAGGGGCAGCAAATTCATATTAGAGCTTGATGCTAATGTGAAGTCATGAATGGATAATATGATTACTCATTTTATCTGCGGGTTAACCTGTTTATTATCCATGTTAATTATGGGTCGGATAGGATAATTTACCCGTTTTTTCATCACCCGTTTCGACCCGAACCATATCCGACCCGACCCGCCCGTTTGCCACTCCTATTTCTGACTATGATTCTTCTATTAAAGACTCTCTTTGTCACTTTAGAATGCAACAATTCTCCAATCACAGCTCCCAAGTAGTTTTGAAACATTTGATGTTATTTTCCAAATGACATATTAACCTATGGATGATTTTAGAACGGTTAAATATTAAAATCAACATTTTGACAATGAGATAAACCAAATTACGAGCTGTTTGTCTGTTCATTTCTTTAATTATAGCTGGAATCTGCTTTGACCATTCAAGAAAATATCCGTCTTTCAGAAAGTCTTAAAGGAAAAAAAAAATCAGAAGAAAGAAAAAGTAAATTTGTGAGGACTCATAATTAATCCACAAGAATCCTGGTGGTGGAATGAGGTGATAGATGCAAAGAACTATTTTACACTGCTTTACTATCTATAGTCGCGACGTGATTATAGGATCAACCTCTGTACCTCGCACAAGATAGAGGTGAGGTGTACGTACACTTTACCCTCTTCATACCTACACTGCTTTACTATCTATAGTCGCGACATGATTACAGGATCAACCTCTGTACCTCGCACAAGATAGAGGTAAAGTGTACATACACTTTACCCTCTCCATACCTCACTTGTAACATCATGGTGAGTATGTTATTGATTATAGGAATCAGTTTGAACTTGAAGAAAAGCACAGGCTGAGCTTGAAACTCAAATGCTTTTGCTTGACCCTTTCCTTGTCCATTCATATCTTCTTATTCTTATGCTTGACAATTGCCATTTAATACATACTGCATTCCGTTGATTTTCATTCAGGATTGGCAGTTCAACAGTTTATGATTACTCACAAATTTACATTTCTCAGTCTCTAAGAGAAACCAAGCAACAAATGATGGAATTAATTTATCATATATCCTTTATACGTCTTGCAATGCAGTTCCTTCCTTCATTTTCCTCTCTCAACTCTACATGATCTGCTGCACCTATATCAGCAGCTGTTGTGAAATATCATATGTCTACAGTCTACCATTTCTTGTACATTCAACAAAGAAATTATATGGAAATACCTAGCAATTGTTAGTAGCATGTGTTGAAATATCATTGTTTACCTCGAAAATGGTTTTAACAATTATATTTGATTTGTGATTTTAAAAATACGTGATTTCTTCTAATATTAGTGAATAAACAAGAAATATTAAGTATAAGTGGGAAGAAATGATGATAAACCAAACCAGTGTTGCTAGAACAACAAGGACCTCGAGCTCGATATTCGGGGGTCTCGAGGTGAGCTAAGAGTAGTAAAGTAAGAACAATAAAGTAAGAACAATAAAACTGAAGAACAATCTTGAGCACAGTAAACGAGAATATCATAGTAGAATGTTCTATTGCAGTGAATAATGATGTTTACAAATGATTGGAGTCCCCCTTATATAGGAGGGAAAAATACCTTTCTATTTACAGTAAAAAATCTTATTGGTACAGCTGTATAACCGTCTAGTACGGATTTGTACAAACCAATCCTGAGATTTACACCTTGACCTATATGCCTTTGAGAAATTATCGCTCTTTCTTGAGTATCACCGAAATGGAACTGCCTCGGGGTAGGTCATGTCAGGCCTTCGATTTGCTCTCTCGAGGTGTGCATTGTCAGATCGGGTTTGAACCTTTACTTCGAATCGCCCGAGCTTGAGCTCGGGGTACAATTGAGATTTTGAAATCGGGTTCTTCGATTTCGACCGTATACAATCATGTCTGCCATTTGTTGCTCTTCTATAGTTTGAGAAGAAAATGTAATGGAAAAGGAATGTGGAACTGTCTAAACAACTACATTACTTTCAAATTTAGAACTTGTTAGAATGGTCAAGGAAATTCTGGCCATTTACATATCATGCAAAGCTTAAGCGGAAAATCCTAGTGCGTTATCAAGAAGTGATAAAAACGCGTATGTAAGCAAATTTTTTAGTAAGTGTCAGGTGTTTGTCCTGATTTTTATCGTATTTAGTTTTCCTATCTTTCGAAGAAAATGACAATATATTTTCCATAATTGAATTTTTCTTTTCTTGGAAAGAAATTATAAATATCCATATTTGGTTGGTCCGTTTTTTGGAGGAAAATGTTTGAGTTCTATAAATTGAAGATCATCCCTTCTTTTCCAACAACATCCACAATATAGCCATAGGGGGTTTGAGAACTTTTCGGGACAAAGTGTTAATGTGCCACTTGTCTCTTCGTGATGTTATTCTCTCGATATATTTTGTACTCTATTTTATATAGTGGATTGCTCATCTCCACCTGTGAACGTAGGTCAATTGACCGAATCACATGTTTGTGTCTTTTCTGATATATTTCTCTAATGTTATCTGATTCATTGTCGTTCCAAATTTGCTTTACTAGCTTTCGCGTGGCACCTGATTATTTCGGTCCTAAGTAGCACACATCTTCTAAAGCTTGTGACTCTTGTGTTTTAAATACGGAATTCTGAAAGAGGTTTCTCAGATCTGATGTACTTGATTCTTCTAAAGCTTGTGACTCTTTTTTGCAGTTGAAATCAGATATCTTCGGTGAGAGCTTGTTCTTGAGATCTGATGTATTAGACTCAGCATCAAGTCTCATTCTCATGTTCTATTAACAGATGCTTATTTGAAATATTAAGAATAGTGAGAGCAAACATTCTAGCCATTGATAGATCACTAGCCTAAGTTGGAATAGGTGTGCATGTAATGATAGCCTAAAGGGCAGCCTGGTGCACTAAGCTCCCGCTATGCGTGAGATCCTGGAAAGGGCCGGACACAAGGATCTATGGTACGTAGCTTTACCCTGCATTTCTGCAAGAGGCTGTTTCCACAGCTCGAACCCGTAATCTCCTGGTCACATGACAACAACTTTACCAGTTACACCAAGACTTCCCTTCCATGTAATGATAGTCTATTAAAGTAAATTAACGGGTAACTAAGAGCACCAAAAATGAAACTTGGGAATGAAAATAGAGGTACAAAAGCAGAATAATCAGACAAAATTAGAGGAATGCAAGGATTTCGATTTTCTCAAGCCAAGTCTGAAGTCCCTAATAAAAACTGAATCAATATTCTTCACAATTAATTGGTCTCGTCGCACCAGAAGTATATAGTTCCTATAACAAGAAAAATGCTACTACGATTTATCATTTTTATCTAGGATTTCAATCATCAAAGTTTTATGAACTTATTGATTGAGGATCAGGATATGTAGTTTTTATATTTACATAGTTAGACATGAAGAGGAACCTAACTAAAGTTTGATGTAACGCTGTAGATAAACATCATACCCACCATACTATTTGCGCAAGAGCAAGCTTCTGTCGTTTTTAATTTACCTCACATACATTCAGGGGCAGATCTAGCTTACGACTAATACGATCCTAATTGGTAGCTATTACACGTCAGCAATATGGTTATTAAGCAGTCATTACACGCTGGTTAGATAGAGGTTGTTAGTAGTGGTTAGGGAAGTTAGCTTCCAAAAGTTAGTTATAACTAACTTTCCCGCCAAAAGCTGTTTCTATAAAGAGTGATCTTCCTATTGTAATTCTCAGTTTTTGAGATGTTGATTCAATAAAATCTTCCTCTTCTTCTCTTCTAATATTCATTCTTAACTACCAGTTGAGATCAGAGATTCTGTTCAAGGGTAATTCTTACACTTTACCCTTTAGGTTTCTCTATTTTTCCTAATTTCTTAGCTCGATCAGTTAGGTCATAGCATTGGTATCAGAGCGTGTGATTCCTTGGACTAGAATGGGGGATCATAACACTCGTATGGCAGATTTACGCAAGGAAGTTGATGCTCTAAAAGGATCGATTGAGACAACTTCCTCGATGTAGAATCGGCTCTAAATTGACCAATTCTGTAGAATCGAGGATGAACCAAGCATTGGAGGAGATCAGAAGAATGATGCTGAACAATGGAGGAAATCCTGTCCATAATGGACCAGTGATGGGTAAGGAAGAAGAAAGAGGGGATGTTCGAGCCCCCAGACCAGTTGAGCATCATAATCCAACTAGAAATTACCAAGTTGATGTGGCTATTTCTAGGTTCGATGGAACTGGGTTAAAAGACTGATTGTACAAGTGTGAACAGTTTTTTGATGTGGACGAAACCCCTGAGGAATCAAAAGTCAAATTGGGTTCATGCAAATTGTAAGGAAGAGCCTTGCAATGGCATCAAAGCTTAATGAAGTCTAGGGTAACCAGGGAATGACCGATATGGGGAGAGTATGTGAGATGCCTCTATGCTAGATTTGGTGCTGAACTTTTTGATGATCCTATGGGTGACTTCAAGGATCTCAGACAGGTAACCTCTGTTCAAGATTATGTAGATAATTTTGATGAATTATTGAATCGTGTGGAGTTGCAAGAAGAATATGTTGTTAGTTGCTTTTTGAGAGGTTTGAAACCTGTGATTGGTTTACCTGTTAAGATGTTGAGCCGTAGGTCTTTAGCCAAAGCAATCAGCTTAGCTAGGATCCAGGAACAAACATTAGAAATACAGAAACAAGTTTTTTCATCCAATGCTATTCTTCCTACTCCTAGAGTTCCTAACGGATTTCAACCCCCAACTTTTGCTCAAGGATCAAATCCTGCACCATTTAAACCTTCCTCCCAAACCTTTTCAAAACCAAATTCTTCATATTCTAACAGTTCTAAACCAATTTACAAAAATCCCAAGTTTCTAACAAGTGCTGAGATGGATGAAAAGAGGAGCAAGGGGTTGTGTTTTCACTGTGATGAGAAGTATACTGTGGGTCATGTGTGTAAAAGGAAAAGGCAATTTTTCTCTATGGAAGTTGATGAAGAAGAAGATTTGGTGGAGGTAGAAGAGGATATGGTGTTAGATCCTGCATACCTGTTGAGTATGTTAGCTCAAGGTCTGAAAACTAATGCAGAAGGTTCTATCCTACCTCATGCGTCTGCGCATGCCATGAGTGGTGCACATGATTTCAGAACCATGAGGGTGACAATGTCAGTAAAAGGAAAGGCTGTGCATGTGCTGATTGATACAGGAAGTACACACAACTTTTTGGACCTCAACACAGCCAAGAAGTTGGGTTGTGTATTGATTGCAATAGGCCCTTTTGCAGTCTCAATGGTTGATGGCAACAAAGTGCACAGTCACTATGTTTGCAAGAAGCTGGCGTGGAAAATGCAAGGAGTTTCTTTTGAATCTGATATGTTGGTACTGCCTATAGGTGGATGCAATATGGTTCTGGGAATCCAATGGTTGATCACCCTAGGTGATATCTTATGGAATTTTAGGAAACTCAAAATGGAGTTTACTATCATGGGCAAGAAGATTTCTCTAAGAGGAATTCAACCTCCTGCCGCCAAGCTCATTCAAGCAGGGAGTATGGATAAGTTGTTGGCTAAAATAGCTGAGTTATGTATGATTTTAGTGGGGGTATTATCAGAAGGTCATCCTAGGGGTAGTGCTGAGTTGTTTTCTATGGGAGGTCAACATCAAGATCAGGAAAAAGCAACAGAACTTGATCTGATTCTACAGAAGTATAGTGATATTTTTGAGGAGCCTAAGGGATTGCCACCTTCAAGAGAGCATGATCATAGGATTGTTCTTAAGGAAGGTACTGCACCCATCAATAAGAGACCCTACAGATACCCCACTATTTAGAAGGATGAAATAGAAAAGATGGTGGATGAGATGTTGGATTCTGGGGTAATAAGGCACAACACCAGCCCTTATTCTTCTCCTATTGTGATGGTGAAGAAGAAGGATGGTACATGGAGAATGTGTGTGGATTATAGGAAGCTGAATAATTGTACTGTTAAAGACAAATTTCCTATTCCTATCATTGAGGAGCTATTAGATGAATTACATGGAGCCAAGTATTTTTCAAAGTTGGATTTAAGGTCAGGCTATTATCAAATCAGAATGTTTGAGCAAGACATTCCTAAGACGACTTTTAGGACTCACCATGGGCATTATGAATTCATGGTAATGCCTTTTGGTTTGACCAATGCTCCATCTACATTTCAGAGCCTTATGAACCAAGTTTTTCATCATCACTTCAGAAAATTCATCCTAGTTTTCTTTGATGATATTCTCATCTATACCTCTACTTGGGCAGCTCATATGAGTCATCTGGAGAAGACCTTTCAAATACTAAGAAATCATGTGTTGTTTGTCAAGAAAAGCAAGTGTGCTTATGGGGTGACACAAATAGACTATCTGGGCCATATTATTAACCAGGAAGGAGTAGCTATGGACCAACAAAAAGTCTCAGCAGTTTTGAATTGGTCCAAGCCAAACACATTGAAGGGGTTGAGAGGTTTTCTGGGGTTAACAGGCTACTACAGAAGGTTCATTCAGAATTATGGTCTAATTGCAAGACCTCTACATAATATACTTAAAAGGGGAAGTTTTGTATGGAATGTTGCAGCCACTTAAGCTTTTGAGTCCTTAAAGAAAGCCATCACTCCAGCTCCTATATTGGCATTACCTGGTTTCTCTAAGGATTTTGTGGTGGAGACTGATGCATCAAGAGAGGGAATTGGGGCAGTACTGATGCAAGACAACATGCCAATAGCCTTTTTCAGCAAAAGGTTGGCAGAGAAGAATAAGGCTTTGTCTGTTTATGAAAGGGAGTTAGTAGCCTTAGTCACTGCAGTACAAAAATGGAGAGCATATTTACTGGGCAAACACTTTTTGATCAAGACTGATCATCACAACCTCAAATATTTGTTGCAGCAGAGAATTACCACTCCTAGTCAGCAGAAGTGGCTGGTTAAACTACTAGGATATGACTATACTATATCTTACAAGAAGGGAAAGGAGAATGTAGTAGCTGATGCACTTTCAAGGAAAGAGAAAGTTGTCCAGTTATTCAGCATTTCTGGGGTTTCTTCTCAATTTTTGGAATCTATAAAACTCAGCTGGAATCAAAATCCACACCTACAGAAGATAATTCAGGAAATTCAGTCTTCTTCTAACGATAAACCTCCTTACTCCTTCACTGGTGGAATACTAAGTAGAAAAGGAAAGATGATGGTAGGATCAGATCAAACTTTGAGGAAACAACTACTAGATTTTTATCACAGCAACTTTATAGGAGGTCATTCTGGGATTACTGCTACTTACAAGAGAATCAAACAAGACTTCTATTGGAAAAAGTTGAAACAAGATGTGTATAAATACATTAGGGAATGTGTTGTGTGTCAGAGGTGCAAGGGTGAGAATGTGGCTTATCCTGGCCTACTCCAACCACTGCCTATTCTAGAGAAGATTTGGCAGGACATCTCCATGGACTTTATAGAAGGTCTACCTAAAGTTGCTGGCAAAGAAGTCATTTTTGTGGTAGTGGATAGATTCGGTAAAGCTGTTCACTTCATGGCCTTGAAGCATCCTTACACAGCTCTAGAAGTGGCTCAGGTATTCTTGGAGGGGCTATTTAAGCTGCATGGTATGCCTAAAACTATAGTCTCTGACAGAGACAAGGTTTTCACTAGCAGGTTTTGGCAAGAGTTGTTCAAGCTGTAGAAGGTTTCCCTTCTAACTTCATCTGCTTATCATCCTCAAACAGATGAACAAACTGAAGTGGTGAACAGATGTGTGGAAGGATATTTGAGATGTATGACATTTGAAAAACCCAAGGAGTGGCCCCTGTGGTTACCCTTAGCTGAATGGTGGTATAACACCACCTATCGTTCAGCCACCAATATGACTCCCTATGAGATGGTATATGGCCAAAGCCACCTCCTCTCCTTCCTAACATGCCATTTGACTCACAACTAGAGGTAGTTGACACAAGCTTACAGGCTAGGGAAGCTACTTTGAGAGCCCTTAAACAACAGTTGGAGAAAGCTCAACATAGAATGAAGGTACAAGCTGACAAACACAGAACTGAGAGGACCTATGAGGTTGGTGATTGGGTTTTTATCAAGTTGCAGCCATACAATCAACTTTCCCTGAAGGACCATGCTCATCAGAAATTATCTGCCAAATTTTTTGGGCCATTCAAAATTCTATCTAGAGTAGGTCCTGTTTCATATACTCTAGATCTGCCTCCTCACTCAAAAATTCACCCTACCTTCCATATTTACTTGTTAAAGAAGAATTTGGGTAATCACATTGCTTCTGCAGTGTTACCTGTGATGCACACTGACTCTGGACATGTGTTACTCGAGCCTGGAGCTATTATGGATAAGAGACTTGCTAAGAGGAATGGGAGGGAAATTACGCAGGTGTTGGTGAAATGGATGAATGCTCCAGAAGAAGACAGCACTTGGGAAGAGCTGCAAACTTTCAAGATGAAATTTCCTCAATTCAATCCTTGAGGACAAGGATTTTTGAAGGGCGGGGTATTGATACGATCCTAATTGGCAGCTATTAGACGTCATCAATATGGTTATTAAGCAGTCATTACACGATGATTAGTTAGAGGTTGTTATTAGTGGTTAGGGAAGTTAGCTTCCAAAAGTTAGTTATAACTAACTTTCCCGCCAAAAGCTGTTTCTATAAAGAGTGATCTTCCTATTCTAATTCTCAGTTTTTGGGATGTTGAATCAATAAAATCTTCCTCTTCTTATCTTCTAATATTCATTCTTAACTACCAGTTGAGATTTCAAGGGTAATTCTTACACTTTATCCTTTAGGTTTCTCTATTTTTCCTAATTTCTTAGCTCGATCAGTTAGGTCGTAGCAACGACCTACGGGTTTACATGAACCCAATAAATTTTGTCCAAACAGTGTAAATGTATTAAAAAAATTCACTAAATATCTATAAATGTTTGAATGTGAACTCAGTTACTATTGAAAATTTACTCGAGATCGTTACGGAAACCCATAAACATTAAATTCTGGATCCGCAATACAGGAGCCTAAATGAATAATAGAAGTAATATAGGATTTCAAGTTCTAACATTTTTAACATTGGAATATTCGTGCAAAATGAGGCTTTGTCCCATTTAGCTCACATACATAGCAATTGATATATCCTTTTAGGGCGAAGCTTCTATTCCTTTTTCCTCACATGCATAACCATTGATACAGACTATTTTGAATTTTTTACAGCACAGAACGAGTAAAAGTGATAATTTTAAGTATGGCCATTCAACATTACTCACTGTAATAGTAAAGTCACAAAAACTTATTCATTCCTTTTCAGTTTATGTGTCACACTTTTCTCATTAGTATATTCTAAAAGGAATAATACATTTCTATATTTGAAATTAATTTAACTATAAACTTTCTTTTTTACCTATTTTATCCTTAGAAGTTTTATTGCCATATAAATTGAAAGCCTCGTAAAACCTTATCCTTTAAACTTTTAAAACTACAAGTATCAAAAGTCTTTTTTTTAAACTTCGTGTTGAGTCAAACTAAATCGAAAAAACCTTATTTTGTTAGAAAAAGACGATTGGGCCCACCCCAAACAAAAATTAAAAAGAAGTGCATAAAGGAGCAAATAATAATGTCATATGATCTACTAAATACAAAGAAAGAGACAACATTTACCGATTCGCAAATATTCTCAAAACCCTAATAGTTCACCCAAAGCAGTAAATACACACTTTTATCGGCGATTCTTCAGTAAGATAAGCTACTAATGAAAGATTTTCAGTTTTTGTCCACCAAATCGAAACAAATCACTACTAGAAAACTGGCATTTTTCGTCAATCAATACCGATTCGATCCGAGCTCTTGGAATTGGAATAAATTCGGCAGCGGATCGCGAAATCTTGGTGATCTTCTCTATCTAATGAATGGGGAGTCCGCTTTAAAATCGTCCGCCCTACACCCACCCCCCGAAAAAAGTATTTGGTCGCATATGTCAATAAAAACATTTCTGACAACGGAAATAGTGGTCCCACGACAAAAAATAAAAATTCCGACCGATTTCGGGTAATGGGAGAGAATGTAACGACCATACCTGTCATTTTGAGCTCTAGCGCGTCGTTCAGCGGTTTGAGGCCATGAGTAGCTTCACTTCAAGTGTCATGACTTGCACGCATGGTCGGAATTAAATTTTGGGAAGTTCAGAGTCAATTTGGAAAGAGAATTCTCATTTCAGAAGCTTTAAGTTGGATGCATTGGTTAGGTGGTGATTTTTGAGTAAACGACCTCGGAATCGGGATCTAGAGGTTCCAACAAGTTCGCATGATGATTTCAGACTTGGACGTATCTTCGAATTGGGTTTTGGATGGTTCGAGAGCATTTCGACGCCTATTGTGGAAGTTAGCATTTTGGGAAGAATTTCATAAATAGGGGTTTGCAGTGCATTTCGGTGTTATCAATGTCCGTTGGGATTCCAAGTGTGGGAATAGCTCCGTATGAAAATTCTGGTATTGGGAGCACGTCTAGAAGTGGATTCGGAGGTCAGTAGGTCATTTTGGAGTCATTTGGCTAAAGTTAAAAATTTGAAGGTTTTTAATAAGTTTGATCGGAAGTGGACTTTTTGATATCGGGGTCGGATTCCGATTCTGGAAGTTAGAGTAGGTCCGTAATGTTAAATATGACTTGTGTGCAAAGTTTGAGGTCAATCAGATGTGATTTGATAGGCTTCAGCATCGAATGTAGAAGTTTGAAGTATTAAAGTTCATTAAGCTTGAATTGGGGTGCGATTCATGATTTTGATGTTGTTTGATGTGATTTGAGGCCTCGAGCAAGTTCGTGTTATGTTTTGGGACATGTTGGTGTGATTGGACAGGGGCATCGAGTGTGTTTCAGATCATTTTGGGCTACTTGGGGTGCTGATTTACTGATATCTGGTGTTGTTATTCGCGTTCGCGAGAGTCCTCTCGCGTTCGCGGAGAAGGAATTGACTTCTGGGACTTTCTTCTTCGCGTTCGTGAGGAGGCTCTCGCGTTCGCGAAGAAGGAAATCTCGGTTGCTCAGGTCTGACTTCGGAGGCTCATATCTCACAATTTATAAGGAATTTGGAGATGATGTAAAAATAAAAGTTGTAGCACTTCATATCTAGTTTTCAGAAAGATAAATCATTTAGAATTTGGGTTTGTTTACACAAAGTTATGGCTGTTACACTACAGGTTGTCCGGGAAGATAAAGAAGAAATTGTGTTGCACAAGGCTGACTTTGGTAGCTTATATATCGAAATCTATAGGGAGCTGGAAGATGACCAAAACATAAAAGTTGTAGATCATGGAGTCTAGTTTTCATAACATCAAAACATTTGTCATTTAGAGTTTTGTACGAAATGTTATGACCATTATACTAGAGGCTGTCTGAGAAGAGTTTGAAAATAACTTTTGAGAAATTTGTTCATCGCGAACGCGATTGGGGGCTCGCAAATGCGATGAAGGATCGCCTGGGCAGTGTATAAGTTTGCAAAAATGGGTTTGGCTCATTTCATCTCATTTCCTCCATAGGAGCCGACCTATGAGCGATTTTGGAGCTCCATCTTCATCATCCATGTCAAGGNTATTCATGAAAAAATAGTGAAAACTTGAGGTTTTAGTAGAAAACCTAGAAATTGGTATTTTTGGATTTTGATCACGAAATAAGATATGGGATTTGGAATAAATTATATATTTGAGTTCGTGAGGTTATGGGTAAAGTTTATCTTCGAAAATTTTCGGAATCCAGGCACATGGGCCCGAGGGTGATTTTATCGACTTTTCGAATGGAGTTGGAAAATTGTTGTAAATAGGATTATGATGAATATTAGAGTATATTTATGGAATTTCTCAATATTTGACTAGTTTTGGAGCGTCGAGCATTGATTTGAGTTGTTTGAAGGTCTTGGAAGCCGGTTATGAAACTTCGGAGCGAGGTAAGTCTCATTTCTAACCTTGTAAGAGGGAAATTAATCCCATAGGTGAACTAATTATTAGGTGCTTCTATTTGTGGGGCTACGTACACACGAGGTTACGAGAGTCCGTACGTAGCTACTAGTTATGCATATGTCCGGGTAGTTTTAGGCTTACATCATGTCTTGTTGATATTATATTTGATTTGTTTTATTGTTTGCTTTGAGAAGGAGCTGGATTGATCATGCTTATTAAATATTTTTGAAAGGAGTCAAAAATTGTTATAAAAATGGGAATCTTGAAAGTTNAGTTCGTGTTATGTTTTGGGACATGTTGGTGTGATTGGACAGGGGCATCGAGTGTGTTTCAGATCATTTTGGGCTACTTGGGGTGCTGATTTACTGATATCTGGTGTTGTTATTCGCGTTCGCGAGAGTCCTCTCGCGTTCGCGGAGAAGGAATTGACTTCTGGGACTTTCTTCTTCGCGTTCGTGAGGAGGCTCTCGCGTTCGCGAAGAAGGAAATCTCGGTTGCTCAGGTCTGACTTCGGAGGCTCATATCTCACAATTTATAAGGAATTTGGAGATGATGTAAAAATAAAAGTTGTAGCACTTCATATCTAGTTTTCAGAAAGATAAATCATTTAGAATTTGGGTTTGTTTACACAAAGTTATGGCTGTTACACTACAGGTTGTCCGGGAAGATAAAGAAGAAATTGTGTTGCACAAGGCTGACTTTGGTAGCTTATATATCGAAATCTATAGGGAGCTGGAAGATGACCAAAACATAAAAGTTGTAGATCATGGAGTCTAGTTTTCATAACATCAAAACATTTGTCATTTAGAGTTTTGTACGAAATGTTATGACCATTATACTAGAGGCTGTCTGAGAAGAGTTTGAAAATAACTTTTGAGAAATTTGTTCATCGCGAACGCGATTGGGGGCTCGCAAATGCGATGAAGGATCGCCTGGGCAGTGTATAAGTTTGCAAAAATGGGTTTGGCTCATTTCATCTCATTTCCTCCATAGGAGCCGACCTATGAGCGATTTTGGAGCTCCATCTTCATCATCCATGTCAAGGTAAGTGATTCCCGAATATTGCAAGTTAAATACTTAGATTATATATATATAAATATATATATATATATNTTGTTTGCTTTGAGAAGGAGCTGGATTGATCATGCTTATTAAATATTTTTGAAAGGAGTCAAAAATTGTTATAAAAATGGGAATCTTGAAAGTTTTCATTGAAATTTCATATTTTGAAAAGAAATGGAAGAATACTTTAATAACTTGAGAAATCTATGCGTAACCGCGTCACATGTATGATTGGAGAGCGGGGTATTTCCTTTTACTACTCTAATGAGAGCAGGTCGTTCGCCTTGGCAGGTTAATAGATGCATCTATGGTTTGCGTCGTTCGATCCTTCGGCAGTGCACATTTTATTATTTTGTTGGATCGGGCCGTACGACCTCAGCATTATTTGCGCATGTTATTTGCTTGGTACTTCTGTGATTTGAACTGCTTAAATGTCTTGAGATATAGGTTGTTAACTGAAATGACGGATACTGAAATTTTAATTATGAAAGAAGCTGTTACTTTATGTTGTTATCTGTTATTTAATCATGACATTCATGCCTAACGTCACGTTTAATTATATTAATTTGACCCTAGCAAGTGTCAAGTCGACCCCTCGTCACTACCTCTTCGGAGCTAGGCGGGATACTTACTGGGTACACGTTATTTTCGTACTCATACTACACTTGTTGTACATTTTGATGTACATGTACATGTATGGATGGTGGCCTTGTGGGCACAACGGCGTGGTGGATACGGGGACTTAGGTGAGCTGCATCTTTGAGACGATCTGCAGCCAGCAGAGTCTCTTTCCGAGTACTTGTATCTTCTCTTCTGNCATTTAGAATTTGGGTTTGTTTACACAAAGTTATGGCTGTTACACTACAGGTTGTCCGGGAAGATAAAGAAGAAATTGTGTTGCACAAGGCTGACTTTGGTAGCTTATATATCGAAATCTATAGGGAGCTGGAAGATGACCAAAACATAAAAGTTGTAGATCATGGAGTCTAGTTTTCATAACATCAAAACATTTGTCATTTAGAGTTTTGTACGAAATGTTATGACCATTATACTAGAGGCTGTCTGAGAAGAGTTTGAAAATAACTTTTGAGAAATTTGTTCATCGCGAACGCGATTGGGGGCTCGCAAATGCGATGAAGGATCGCCTGGGCAGTGTATAAGTTTGCAAAAATGGGTTTGGCTCATTTCATCTCATTTCCTCCATAGGAGCCGACCTATGAGCGATTTTGGAGCTCCATCNATAAAATCTCATGCACTTGTGACACCGGATTCTGGGATGATTATGGGGTGTTTAGTACTGAATTTTGAAAACGTCAATGTTATTCCTTAAAGTTTGTTTGTTATTAGTTAAATTATGGGAAATTTATGTTTCAGAAGCCCTAAAATGAGAATTTAAATTACTATTTAGTGTTGGCTTTGCTGACGATGGTGTCCGTCATCATCACGACCTTTCATAGGATTTTGGGTCGTGACAGAATTAGAGTTGTTATTTTAAGTTAAGTGTCGAGTTCATTTCCCAGACCTTCTTTGTACGTTTATACATAAATTTAATTGGAAGAAATTGAGGTTCAACAACTTTCTTTTATTTTACTGTTAATAGTGTTGATAAGTGCAAAGTTGCTTCTTTGATTATTTGTTCTCCTCGTTTGATGTTATGTTAGAGTTGCTAAAATGATTCTTCGAATTCTCGTGAGATCAAGATCTTGTCGTGGTTGTGTATCTAAGTTTTTTTCCATTTTATTTCTTTTTTCTTTACCATCATAACGTGGAGGAGTGCACTCAGAGCTTGTCACCGAATAAGCAAGGCGAGCGACCGCCCATTTCAGACAAAGAAGCGCAGATGATATGGTTGGATGTTGTCCGTTGTCCTAAAAAGGGGATAACATACGGCCTTCCAGAGAAATTATTTTGGCGCTACAGGGCTGGATTGTAAGGTATAGGGACTTCCTCCCAACGCGAGGTAATTGATAGGTCGACTATCTTGTCTATGGAACAGAAGATCACAAAGCTGACAGCAGAGCTTGAAGAGACAAAATCTAGAGAACAAATGAGAGATGAAAAATTTGGTACCCTTCAAGTTCAGCTAGAAAGGAGGGACGAACAATTTAATCTCCTTCAAGGTCAGCTGACCAATCTTCTTGCTAGTGGTATTTTCCCCATTCCTCGGTTTCGTAAGCCTTCCCCATGTGCCGACGATGAAGGTTCTAGGAGTGAAGATGGAGATGATGCTAGATAAAACACTCATTGAATGGTGTGTATTGCTAAACAAAGTATTGAACTTGTCAATATTTAGTTGAGACTAGTTTTAAATGATGATTGTATTGTTATTTTGTTATTGAACATTTTAGTAGTTGTTGTTGTGGTTGACATTGTTGTTGTGGTTGTTATTGCTTGTTGTTGTTGTTAGATAATGGTTGTTAGTGTTAGTTAATAGTTTTTGTTAGTTAATTGTTGTTGTTGTTGTTAATTAGTTAATCGTTGTTGATTAATTATGGCTGAATGGCAGCAATGTAATGATGCCATTATATGATGGATATTAGTTGTAATTGGCAGGTGGTGAAGCTTAAAAACATGCATATTCTGCACAATTTTTACCCAATTTTTTTTTTGCCCAAAAATTCATAATTTCCGACCGAATTCGGTCGGAAATTTCAAATAAATTCTCCAGTTTTTTTAGATTTCCGACCGAAGTCGGCCGAAAATTATGAATTTATATTTATATTTTTTAATAAATTAACAATTTATATAATTTAAAACTAAATATTTAATTAAATAAAAAAAATTTAAATGTCTGACCGAATTCAGTCGGAATTTGAAAATTAAAATAATAATAATTGTTACCGACAGATTTTAGTTGGAAATTGAAGTTTGACAGTCAATCAACGCTTTGAAATTTCCGACCAATTTCGGCCGGTACACGTTAGCGACCATCATTTTTCTGACCAATTAAAATCGATCGGAAATCCATCAATTTTTATCAATTTCTGATCGATTTCGATCGGAATTTGTGGATGGTATTGCACTATTTTTTAGTAGTGGATATCAATCCTAATTAAACCCTAAAGTGCCATTACTAAGAGGCCTAATTTGACGAAGTAGAGGAAATAAAATGAAATGGGGATAAAGGAATTGGTGGGTAGAAATATAGTGTCGCGCCCTTTTTTCTCGCGAAATTGGGTTTAGACATGTGACAAATCTTTTAAGGATGTCTTAAAAGAAGAGAGTCTCCACCAAACGGTTTAAGGTGCGTTAGGACACCTATTTGCATATGACTCAGGTTTGACTAGTTCGCATCACCAGAAATCGGGTAAGGACACGAAATTACGTCGAAGATAAGGTGTTAGACACTCTTTGAGGTCCACAATTGTGGGTCCCGACCGAACTTGAATTATATGAATTAGTCCGATAAACAAAGACAAAGAAAAGCAAGAAGTTTGAGAAATTTTATTATCAAAAGACTTTGAGTAAATACAAACACTTGATTCAAAGGTAAATAGGAATAAGAAGGGGGTGGGGAGGTCCTAAGTTTTTTAGCCTAAAGGATCACCCTGTGCAACATAAATAATACTTCGTAACTCCCTCAAGATGGGGTGTTACTCATATTATTCAGCGGGCGCAGACTATCATCTTCTGCTACCCGATTACTATCTTTAAGTTGTTACCTAAAGCACACTAGTTGATTCTAAATCGTGCCTTATGCGTGTACTACCCGTCCCATACCAATGGTCCAGGAGGCATTGGAGCTCTACTTTTGGCGGTTCTAGACTTGACTTAGGTTGCTCAGAAAATGTCAAAACTAGGCGACAATTCAAAATAAATAGGACTGCAATTAAATGCAGTTAAAGTCTCAAGTTAGCCTTCACAATAAGACAACAAATGCACACAAACAGATTTCTACGTTAGGCATTAGGCAGTTTCATAATTGAGGGAGATTGATGTCATTAAGCTCTATATACATGGCTTCTATATGATCTAATCTAGATATGCAAGCAATTTCAAATGCGAAGCGCCCTTTAGACCTATGATTTCTACATTACCAGTTTGTGAGTATCTGTTACTGCTAAGTTGAGATTACAGATTATAAGTTAATAAACCTATAGACATGATCTCTAAGTGGTTTACACAGTAAGGGACAATGAGAATTATTGGAAATTCTCAAAATTACTCGTGTTTCCTAATAGTTGTGTGGCTAAGCAATAAAACAGCGTGTGAAGAGTTCAACATCAGTACCTTAGAGCGAGTAGTAATATCCTATAGGCAGGACTTCTGAAGATTGACGATCGGGACCGATTTTCATACATTTAGCTCCTATAGGCATGTTTTCTAGGTGAACAATATGGTACAATAGCGAATTAAATAACTGAAATCCTATAGGCATGATATCTAATAAACATGGTGCAGATTGAAGAGCAGTTATTAGCATTTTTTTTCTATAGGCATGCTATCTAGCGACACATAGCAGTAGACATGGGAATAAATATAGCACTTAGGCTTTGATAGTATACCAGTTATGTGAGTGTGTGATTTTCCTAATGACATGATTTCTAATGGTGCACGAAGAAACTTGAATGACACATGTAGCAGGTCGGATAGCAAATAGATCACATAAATCCTATAGACATGCTTTCTACCCTTTTCATGCAAGCATTATGATATACCCGTTTCCCGATTTCACTAACACCCCAATTGTTTATTGCAGAATTATTACATACCCAATAATGAATATAATTACAAAAGTTGTACAAGTAATAACAATAGGCCCAAAACATTCCCAAAGAGATACCCAACATTGCCAGGCCTTCCACTAAACTCTTTCTCCACCAACTAGCACACCCAAATCTCAACAGAGACTATATCCATCAACATAGCCCAGAAACCATAGAAGAACTCAAACCAAACCAGACAACCATAGATTGACCATATGATAATCACCTAAACAAATCAATTCGCACATTCAATAGACATAAAGAGGGCAGGACTGAGTGTCAAAGATAGCTCAGGTCTTAGTAGTAAAGAGAATGGCCAAAGAACCTCAAGTCCTAGTGTGTCAGAGTTCACGAGGGTCTCAAATGGACCCCGAGCAGTGCTCATACTAGGGAGGTCAATAGAGAAAGTCTTAGTGGCCTTGGTTTTCAGCCGGCCAAGAGTTATAGATTTAGAGTAGTATAGGTAACCAATGAGAGTGAAAGAAGAATGATAAAATGGTAGAGTTTGAAGAGGTGCATTTGTATTTTAGAAACAAACATTGCAGGGGTGATTACACAACGAACATACAGTCCAAAAGGATAAACAAAACTCAAAAGACAGGTTGATATCACAAGTTCAAACACTTAGCATATCGGGGCAGAGAACATTTTGTAGAAAGAAGGGGAATCATGCCTTCTGGGATTACAAAACTAATATACAAAGGCGCATTATGCCAAACGAGATAAAAATAGAGCACTAACTTAAAAGGTTCAAAGACTAAGAGTCCAAATTATGCTGAACACCAGAAATTAAGCAAACCAACTCACATCAACAAGGCAAAACAATGTCAAACACAAGTTAAGAAACTATTCTAAAAGGCCTCAACTAATTATTAGGGAATACAGAATTAGGCAAACTAAGGACATGATGAGTGATGAAAATAATCATAGAAGCAAGTCATAGCTAGAGTGAAGGTCTTAACATAGATTATGACACATTATAGATACAAGTTAATCACTACAGAGACCCAGGACAAAGCAGGAAACAAACTAATGCCACATAGCTAATGTAAACATTCAAAGTACCAACACATTAGGCTAAACGAACTTAAATGAGTCTAAATTGTTCAAGTTAAGCATAAACATATCTCAGAGCTGGCAGTGTAGGTATAATCAAATGTTAAATAGGTTCATATCACAAAACAAATTCAATACCAGCAAGGTTGCATGTAGAGATAGTTTAGAAACACATTAGGTTATGAAATTTCAGAGGTATGAATATGCAAATCATGAACACGGGAGAATGAATATTGCAAAGGCTAAAGAACTTACCAGTTACTGATTGACAAATAGACAAACCAGAAAGAAAAGACTTCACAATACTCTGAACGTCAACAAAGAGCAGTATAACCAGGATCTTAATGCGTCAAAGTTTCCAAGGGCTTCAAAGGAACCCAGGGCAGTGCTCGCACCAAGAGAAGTTGAAAAATTGAATTCTGGTGGCCTTGGCTTTCAGCCGGCCAAGAGCCAAAGTATAGAACAAGAGAATGAGAGAATAACAGAGTGAAAGCCTTTAGTTTAGTGAAACTTTTTCGAGTAAAGGTCCGTCCAAAAGGGGAATGGGAGGGGTTTATATAGTAGTAAAAATGACACATAAGTAAGTAAATACAGCCAATAAAACATAAAAAGGGAATAACACACACAAATCAATTTAGAATCAGATTAGGAGAAGAAAACCCGGTAACCCCTAGTTTGACTAGGATCAGAAATTGGCCGGAGATCTTGGTGAATCTGAGCCTCCTCGTCATCCATCCCGCTCTGATGCGATGTGTGACATCTTCGTCAATCTCCCCGTTACCCTGGATAATAGACCCGAGATACTTAAAACTCGCTCTCTTGGGGATAACTTGAGCATCAAGCTTAACCTCTACGTCTGCATCATGGGTCTCACTGAATTTGTACTCCAAGTATTCTGTCTTGGTTCTACTCAGTTTGAAACCTTTAGACTCCAAGGNTCAAACCTCCAACCTCGCGTTAACTCCGCTACGCGTCTCGTCAATCAACACTATATCATCGGCAAATAGATGCACCAAGGAACCTCCCCTTGGATGTGACGCGATAATACATCCATCGCCAAGGCAAACAAAAATGGGATAAGAGCCGATCCTTGGTGCAACCCCATTACCGCAGGGAAATGCTCCGAGTCACCACCCACAGTCCTCACCCGAGTCTTAGTATCATCATACATATCCTTAATCACCCTAATGTATGCTACCGGAACGCTGCTAACCTCCAAACACCTCCACATGACCTCCCTCAGAACTTTATCGTATGCCTTCTCAAGGTCAATAAACACCATATGCAAATCCTTCTTCCTTTCCTTGTACTGCTCCACTAGTCTCCTTACCAAATGAATCGCTTCCGTAGTCGAACACCCCATCATGAATCCAAACTGATTCTTGGAAATAGACACGCACCTTCTCACCGTGACCTCCACCACCCTCTCCCAAACTTTCATACCAAAAAACTAGGGATGTGAGAGAAATGATTCAAAGGGTTTTAACAATTTGAAATCCATTGAATCGGAATAATTTTGCTAGAGAAGAAGATAATGGTGCGGAGATATGAGAAACCAAATAATGTTTAAAGAAAAAGATCTTTTTTTGACACGTGTCATCTAAATAAGCATTGGGATAAAAAATTAGTAGTTCACGCGCTTACATTTTCTGTTAAAGCACGTGTGCCACGTAGCAAAAGTGGTGTGTCTTAGATACACTTTGAGAAGGTTGGGTGTATAAAGTGACTCCCGTGTTCAAACGGTATGTCACAGGGACTTGGTCTGTAGGTCTGGGGTAAACTATGTTTTGTGCCAACATTATATATAACAGTTCTTGCTGTCAATGACATAGCACAATATCATTGGAATTGATATGCAAATCATTATATATACCAATTCTTTTTCTTTTTTTTTCCATTTTTTTTCCACTGTTGAACTTGGTTCACCCTTATCTTTAGTACATAACATAAACAAAGACAAAGTAAACCATACTTCTTTGACATGGTTGCTATGTGGCATAAGTTGTAACTACATGACAAACATTTAGCTTATCCAGTAGGCTATTTTGAAGAAGGCTTTCTACACTTATGTGAGTTGGCTGTTAATTTAGAGTAAAATTTGTCATGGTGAATATGTGGCACTAAAAATTTGATACACATTTGGTCTTTTGGCAGGTTTCATCTGCTGTACTTCGCAAGGACATTTTCAATCTTCTGGATTTCATAGAGAAGCGAAAGAATGGACTAGATAAAATTGCTGTTGACATGGATGAATGCATTGGAGCTGACATTTATATCGGCATGTTTACAGCTTTTTATTTCATTTTGGGTGGTTTCAATGCTGAAATACTGTGCATATCATATGAGGTTCATGATCTGGTTCAGTCACTTTTTCATCAGAGTGGAGATGACTTGCTTGTTAAATTAAAGGATCATGTTGTTCCCCACCTCCTGAAAAACATCAAAAGTTCTATCACCTCAGATCATCATTCTGAATCAAGTGCCAACATGACTGACGATCAGTTGGTTGAACTTTTGGATGCCCTCCTTTTGAATCTCAATTATCTACCCATATGTCATGCTGAGTTGATCTTCCCATCAATGACTCAATATGAGCTTCTTCAGAATGTATGTCGCAATTTAAGAGATTTCCATGGGCTGAAAGTAAATGGTTGCTGAGCGTGAGACAATTGAATATGTCTTACCTCAGTTTCAACTTATGGCTGAGACGGTAGGACACTTCTGTTTTGTCCTTTTGTCTCATAAACTTGATGTCCCTAAAGTCAATTGCATGCTAGCTCATCTGCTTGTGAAGATTATTCCTGTCGAACTGGAGGTTATGCACATATGTTCTACAAATTTGAGAGCTTTAAAGTCCGAAGAAGTTGGAAGCTTCACCGCGCATCTTTTAGAAGCCTCTCCAGATATTCTCAGAAAATATCTGATTCTTCTACAAGCGCACATGGTTAATGTTATTACTGCTAGCACTTCAGCTCGAAACATTCATGTCATGATAGAGTTCCTATTGATTATTGTTACTGATACGCTCAAGGACATTATTCGTCATGACAAATTGTTTGTTCTTCTGGCACGTGTTGGAGCACTTACCCGGGAGGTATCCATTCTTGTTCGCAACTTAGAAGAGAACTCAAGGAACGAAGAGAATATATGAATGAATCAAGTCGCGACAGTCTAGACTTGCTGGAAAGTATTGAACTTCTGAAGGAAGATCTCAAATGCATTTTCTTGAAAGCCCCTACAAGCTCATCTCAACTGTGCTTCCCCAAGAGTGATGGATCACTCTTCATGACTCTTCTACTCAATAACTTACATGACTTGTACAATTCCAATGCTTGTTCTGTTGCTTTGATAAAGGAAGAAATTAGGATGGTGAAAGAAGACCTAGAATTCATAAGATTTTTCTTCGGGAATGCTGAGCAAATATTGAATAGAGATCTCTGAACTCGCGTTCTAGATGTGGCATATGAGGCGGAACATAGCATTAAATCAATTCTTGTCAGAGATCATGGTCTCTTGCAGCTTATCTTCTTACTTCCCAATACCGTAGAAAAGATCAAGTTCATCAAAGAAGAGGTACCAAAGAAGATCCCCAAGGACAGGGGTCTTATTGTTGTGAACTCTCCCAACAAGCCAGTTGAAAGCAAGTCATCAACAACTAGTAAAATTATTGTAGGTTTTGAGGAGGAGACAAACTGGATAATTAGGAAGCCCACCAATGGGCCAGCTGAGGTAGATGTCATTTCCATAGTGGGTATGCCAGGGCTTGGAAAAACTACTTTGGCTTACAAAGTATATAATGATAAGTCTGTTATTGAACATTTTGACGTTCATGTTTGGTGTACATTCGACCAAGAACGGAATGAGATAAAGTTGTTGCAGAAAATTTATAATCAAGTTAGTGGTTTGAAAGGAAAATTCAGTGAGGATCGCATAGATGATGGCGTTGCTGATAAGCTGCGGAAGCTACTGTTTGGAAAGAGGTACCTTATTGTCTTGGATGACTTGTGGGATACCGCAACATGGGATGAGCTAACTAGACCTTTTCCTGAATTCCAGAAAAGAAGCAGAATTATTTTAACAAGTCGAAAAAAGGAAGTGGCTTTGCATGCGAAATGCCACAGTGATCCTCTTTATCTTCGATTATTCACACAAGGAGAAAGTTGGGAGTTATTAGAGAAAAGGGTATTTGGAACCTGATGAACTATTGGATGTTGGAGAAAAAATAGCCCGAAAGTGTGATGGGCTGCCTTTGGTACTTGATCTGATCGCTGGAGTCATTGCAAGAAAGGAAAAGAAAAAGGCATTGTGGCTTGAAGTTCTAAAAAATTTGAATTCCTTTATTTTTAAGGATGAAGAGGAAGTGATGAAAGTTATACAATTAAGTTATGACCATCTATCTAATCACCTCAAGCCGTGCTTGCTTTACTTTGCAAGCTTTCCAAAGGACCAAGATATTGAAATCTCTGAATTGAAAGATTTATGGAGTGCCGAAGGGTTTGTTGAACTGTCTGAGATGAGGAGTGTGGAAGAAGTAATGGAGGTTTATATGGATGAGTTAATTTACAGTAGCTTGGTAATAGTTCTCAATGAGAAACGTGACAGAGGTCCGAGCTGCCAAATTCATGATCTTGTGCATGATTTTTGTTCAATAAAAGCTAGAAAGGAAAATTTGTTTGACTTGATAAGTTCAAGAAACAGTTTTTCTTCTTCTTTAGATCTGATGCCACGTGGAATTACCATTCAGTACAATGAAGATCTCGTTAAATCGGATGAATTTTGTGCCCTGTTCAATCCAGAAAAGAAAAATCCTTATGTTAAACATCTCCTCTCTTTGAAGCTATACACGGATGAAAGTGGATGTCTTTGGCGCCCGGGTCATCTTCCCTACATTAGACACTTGAGGCTTCTTAGAAGGTGGGAGGTGCGCCGCATAAGATTTTCAGGTTCTTTGCTGAATGATATAGCCATGCTTGTCCATTTGAGGTACTTACACATTCATACGAGGGAGGAAGTTCTCCCTCCATCATTTTCATACCTCTTGAATCTAGAGACATTGCGGGTGCTTGGCGCAGACATGGATATATCACCTTGTATTTGGAGTCTTGCAAAGCTACAACTGGTGAATATCTCCCGCTGTTCTTTCTTTGAACAGAACTATTCGGAAGATACAGAGGAGTTTTTCCAAAGATTTCCCAATCTTCGAAGCCTTAACTTCATTTTTTATGAACCAAGGAAATGTCCAGCAGAGAAGATTCATTTTCCAAGATTGGATGTTCTTAATGAACTTGAACAAGTTACCACATATTTTCGTTGCGATCAGTCCGGAAAACATACACATCAGTGGGATTTTCACTTACCTGGAGCTTGAAAAAACTGGTGTTGTCAGCTTTTCATCTTTCATCCGATGCACTGTCAAGAATTGCGAGATCGCTACCCAACCTTGAGGACCTGCATCTAAAATTAGCAAGCATCCAGGGGGGAGAATGGAACATGGAACATGGAACAAGTCATCTTCCAGTCTCTCAAATCGCTAACATTGTATGAGATGTCTTTTTCTGAATGGCAGGTAGATGGAGAGGAATCCTTTAACGTGCTCGAGGAATTACAAATAGAATACTGTTATGAGCTTAAGGAGATCCCACTCAGTTTTGGGGATATTACATCATTAAAGACTATCTCACTGTTGAGCAGCAATCAACTACATGATTCAGCCCGAAAGATTAAGGAATATGTTGAAGAAATCACGGGAGAAGACAAGCTCCAGTTAATATAGGTATGTTAGGTCCTTATCTTCTTTTTATTATTCGAACGTACCAACTAGTTATGAAAATATCAGAAAAATAAGGGAACGTTACGTTGTTTTTGCAAACATGAATCGAAACGCAAAATTGTATCTTTATCCCGGAGCCTCGAAGGAAAGAAAAATCGCAGGCAAATCTCTGTGAGTATATATATACGAATTATATATATTTTACTCCATTTACTTTAACCTATACAATCTTGTTCGCAGAGCGCATGCATAATGAGGAAGGTTGGCCAGCACATTAACCAACCTGCTAAGGCTTCAAAATGATGGACCTATATATCCTCAGACTCTTAGCTGTTTCCTTACTATTTCTTTTATGTGGTTGTGCATTGGTTTTTCCCATTGGACTTCTGTTCAATTTCCTTTTCTGGCGATTAAAGGTGCTTATAGACAGCAAAACTATCCGAAAAAAGAAAGTATCACGTTTGTTCGAAATGTGTTCTATTCCGCTTCTTAAATGTAAAATAGCTGTGATCTATGTTGCTCGGACTCTCCGAAAATGTGACACCGATACGTGTCGGATCCTCCAAAAGTAGTGCATTTTTGAAGGATCCGACATAGGTGCGGCTACATTTTGGAGAGTCCGCGCAACATAGGTTGTGATTATGATTCTTCCGAAAGAGGTTTCTCAGAACTGATGTATTAATTCTTCTAAAGCTTGTGACTCTTGTATTGCACCTGTAATCTTCAGTCACAAAATTTCATCAACTTATTGACTGAGGAACAGTTCTGTTGTTTTTATTCTTACATTGTTAGACAGGAAGGTGGAATCTAACTGAACAGTAGATGTAACACTATAGTTTAACCTCATGACAGTTATACTATTTGTGGAAAACCGGCCGGGTCGGATCAGCTATGAGGGGGTCGAAAACAGGTAATGCAAAAACGGATAATTTATCCGACCCGCCATATTTAATACCGATTAAAAAACGGGTTAATCAACGGATGGCTTCTTGAATATGATTACGTTTGGGAGTATTCCTAGTTTCCCAAACTTGAGGAGTCCCCCATTTGAGACTTAACAATTGTACAAGCTAAACTCATTGGTTATCCATTTTCTAAGTGAATAATATGATTCTTATCCATATTTGTTCCGTTTTTAAAAAGTTCATTATCTAATCTATTTTTAATGAATAATATGGGTAGATAACTATATTTTTTAAACCATTCCCGTAGAAGAGCAAAGTTCTGTTTTTTTGCCTCACATAGATTGCAGTTGATACAATTGAATGATAGATGTTACATATGATTTCAAATTCTAACCTTTTAACCAATGGATGCATAGCAATTAATACACGATCCAATTGGAATTTTGAACATCTAACTGTGCTTTCAAGATGAAGCTTCTGTTTCCTTTGCCTCACATACATAACAATTGATACATGTGGAACTTTTAGTGTCAACAGGACCAGACTATTTTGAATTCATTATATTGTCAGCGCACAAAACATAAACTCTTCTAAATTTCTAACCAATTCAACATTCTTTATTTCTTTATTTTCAGAAACTAACAAAAGAGTTACTTTTACATATGGTCACTAAACAATACCCATTATAACAGTAAAGTCACAAAATTATTGTTTGCCACATTAAAGTAATTAACTTTTATCCTCTATATATAACGGTAAAGTCACTAAACTTTACCTAATATAACTACTGTACAGATGTTGAAGTCAACGGAAACAGCCTCTTTATCCTCTTCGGGGTAGAGGCAATGTCTGTGTACACTCTACTCTCCCCAGATCCTACTAGTGAAATTTTACTAGGTATGTTATTGTAGTTAACTCGACTACTCTGGTATTGTGACCATTTAAACTTTTATCTTTTGGGACGCGTTTAAATCTACTCACATCTTTACTTTTGCTCCCTATGCCATGCACAGAATGAGCCAGAGATTATTTTCAAGAAATTTTTTATTATGCTTGCTGCTTCAATATTGTATTTAATGACTCAATATAATTCCAAATTAAAGTATTAAAGACATTTAGTGCTGCATGTTACTAGCCCAAAAACAGAAAAATGGACATCTTCTCCTTGATGCAATTACTCTGCATATTCTGTAAAGTGAATGTGGAAAACTACAAGGGATTTGTTTGGGGCAGACATTTGGTTACTGGAATTCAAGTACGAGGCAAATTAAGTGCAGTAGATTCGATAAGTCTAGGAAGGCTCCCCTCGAGTGACGGTTAAGTTATCTCCGTGTGACTTATAAGTCACGAGTTCGAGCCGTGGAAGCATTCACTAATGCTAGCTTTAGGGTAGGATGTCCACATCGCACCCCTCGGGTGCGACTCTTCTTCAGATTCTGCGTGAACGCGGGATACTTTATGCACCAGACTATCCTTTAAGTTCGATAAGAAAAATTATTTAAACTGATTAAGAGAATCGTGCAGTTGGTCCTTTAAAGAAGGATACTAGTTGCCTGTTCGCCAAGTGTATTTTTTTTTTTTTTTTTTTTTTTTTTTTTTTTTACAGTTGAAGTGTTCGGCCAAGTTTTTGGAAGAAAAAAAAATGTTTTTGAGTAGAAACAGAAAAAAGCATGGCCAAATACTAACTGCTGCTCAGAAGTGTTTTTCAAATTAATTAGCCAAACACAAACAACTTCTCCCCAAAAATACTTTTAATAAAAGCACTTTTGAAAAAAAAAAAACTTTTCACAATAAGCAGATATTAGAAGCTCGGTCCGACCGACATAGGTCGGTTTGGTTCGGATTTTCTAATTACCAAAGCAAACCAATTATATCGGGTTATTAAATCTAAATACCAAATCAAACCAATAAAAATCAGGGTTTTTTATCTTGTTTTTTCTCGGATTTTTTGGGTTTTGGGTTTTATTTTTCATAAAGTCTTCATAGCACAAAACGTATAATTTGTGCTCCAATATTTTTCTAATCCTAGTAAGACAGAACTATATAAGGTATTTTACACTAAAATAACATAAATATGAGATGAGTCATGACATTGTACCAAAATATTCAGCAATAAATATAATAAAGTCACATAAAATAAATATTATTAATAAGCCATAATGAAAACAAACATAATTTAAAATTATGACTAATAAGTACTATTTTTACATGACTAACCACTGAAATAAAAATAAGTTATAGATTTTATCTAAATCATGGAAAAACTAAAAAATAGATATACAACGTCTTTTATTAGCACTAGTATTGATTTGATTTTGAATTAGGATTTATTTGAGTTACTAACATTTATGACTATAACTTATTGGAGCATCCAAAAATTATAAGCCCAAACTTGAAATAAAAGATAAGACTATGAAAAGCTTAAGAAATATTTATAAATTATAATACAGTAAATATTTTTATGTATTAAATATATTTAAAACTTCTAGACATATAATGTCGGGTTGGTTTGGTTTGGTTTCGGTTTGACTTTTTCTTTTAGTTAAAACCAAATCTAACCAAACATGGTCGGGTTTTTTTTTTCTCCAACAGCAAACCAAATCATAATCGGGGTTTTTTCTCTTGGTTTGACTCGGATTATCGTTTGGTGCTATTTTTCGGTTTCATTTGTACATCCCTAACTATAACTAAGACTTTTTGGCATTGCTTTTGAGAAAATGTGTAATAAAACAACTTGAAGTGAGTTCTTTATTCATTCTAATTCTTTTTTTTTATTTTTATAAACTGGATATTTATTTAATAAAAATAGAACTAAGGGTTACAATAGATATGATCCTTGCTACTTGCTAGTGGCCGTTGATAATCCACACATGGCATGTTGATTACCAATTCTTGCTAGATGGCTACAGGTAGTAATGGAGTATTCATTCTAATTCAATTTCTTAGCCATCAATACGTGCAATTTAGAGAAATTGTATCAGCACAAACATTTTTTTCTGTATTATTAGGATTAATATTTTTCCAGTAAATGAAAAATTAAACCCCACCCGATGAAAATCTACTCAAACGTCTCGAAAAATGGAATCATCAATTTTCCAAGAACAACCACTCTTATTTCTTTTAGTTCTTGAGTCACTATTCATGGCGGCGTGTTGTTAGCTTCACATGCTTCTTTTTCAATATTGTAAACAAAGGTGGAGGACACAGGCCGAGCTACGGGTTCGCTTTTGCTCAAATAATGTATTTGATGTTTAAAATTCATTAAATATATATAAATATTAAATTTAGAATCCAATCATTAACACTTGAAGTCACCATTCTAAAATCCAGAACTCATTAGGTTGAATCCTAGCTCCACCTCTGATCGTAAAAGAATATGCTTTTCATGCTACTCAAAAGGCCTTCAGCAATTGGAAGAGAGGTCAAATTGGAAATTGGGAGAAAATTTGAGCGGGAAAATTTAAGAAAGCACTTGCTGCCAAAGTAATATCTCCATGAGCACTCTAAGCTGCCTTCCTAATTAGACGTGAAAAAGTAACAATATCCACCACTCATCTGAGCCACCAGATTCGAATTATGCTATGCCAATGCACAAAGTAAGCACACAACTATTGCATAGATCATTGATCTGCCTATCACTATTATGTTTGGCTGATTCCGTTGGGCAATAGGACCCCTGTTAATATTGACTGATATGTCGGTAGGCTATAAGCATATAGGGTGTTTGCTATTTCTATAAGGGTTGTTCGTCTTTATGTGACTTGGCTTTGCTATCGCTCGTAATGATCATCCCACGATTCTTATTATTTGGAGTTAGAAGCTTCGCTAGTACTTAGAAGCAAGCAAGGTGACATCCATCTGCTTCATAGACAAGACTCGTTGCATACTTACAAGCTCGTTTAGTAATCACCCTCATCTCTAAGCGCTTATGCACTCTGCTCATTGTCTACTAATTAATTAAACGAGTGCCAGATAGAATGAGTGCAACCCTCAATTTAGAGGCTTCTCTTACCCTACTCTTGTTGGGGTTTTAAGCATTAATAACTTAAAATAGGGTGAATGGAAAATGGAGGGAAAAATAAAATATTTGAGTAATATTTGAGGTTCCCTCCTTGATTATCCCATATGGGAAGAGGAAAATGTTTTTGATGGGTATATAAGCAATTGCTCTTCTTCTAACTCTTAAAGAGTTGAGAAGAAGGCAAGCCTCGCGCCGTCGTCGCTCGCTCGCTCGGCTCGGCTTCGGATTCGGCTTTGGTCAAATGATCGATTGATTAATTTTTGGACCAAATTTATTTGTTAATATTAAATATTAACATAAATGTTATTAAATATTTATTTAATAACAAAAATATTAAATCCATTTCAGTTATCCAATTTTCAGTTTTCTGTTTTTATAACAGAAAATTAACTCCCCTTCAATTTTTTCTCTTTATTGTTGAGTGAATAGCCAATTATGTCATGTCATTTATTCTATGGCCGTTTTGCAAAAACAACCATTCTAAAGAGTTGCACATCTTCAGATTTCAGCCCAACTTTGGCTATAAATACAAGTCCATTCTCTCAGATTTTACATACTAATTTGTGAGTTCTCCTCCTTTCTTCTACATATTGTTTAACTTCAAAGAAAGCAACAGTAAGTGTGATTTGCTACCGAACTTTGTGTTCGCTGAAACACTGGGGTTTGAAGTTGTCACGACCCAAATTTCCTACTCAGGTCGTGATGGCGCCCAATACCGAAGTCGGGCAAGCCAACTAGTTACTGACGAAATTACTTAAACAAATGAGATGTTCAAATACTTGTTCAGTTTTAATTTAAGAAGTCCTTTAATGAAAGTGAGGAAGTAAGGCAAATTGATTTAAAGTAACTCAAAAATCGTTTGCCAACCTATACAGTATAGCAAAATACTAGGAAAACCAACTACGTATGCCAAGACCTAGTGTCACAAGTCCACAGGCGACTAGTGGAATATACAAATAGACAAAAATGAATGTACAACTGTCTGAAAGGGGTAGACAGAAATATCCAAAACAATAGAAACTCCACAGTGCTGCTGAGGAACGCCAGGAAAAGCAGCTTACCGTGTAGTCGAGTCCAGATAGTACTCTCAATGACGGGCACCAATAGTGACCATGTGCAACAGCCTCAGAACCTGTACAATTAAGTACAGAAGTGTAGCATGAGTACATATAAACAAGTATGTACCTAGTGAGTATCCCGTCTAAACTCGAAGAAGTAGTGACGAGAGGTAGACGTGTTACTCACTAGGGTCGTTAACAATAATATGATTTAATGAATCTAGACAGGAATAACATTTACGGAAAGCAAGTAGACATGGAGCATCAGTACATAAAGATAACGATCAACCCGCAAAGGCCAAGTAACAATATTCAATAAAAATCACAAGTTTCTTTCCCACAGAACAATTGAATTGGTAAGGATAATAATAAGACTCTCAATCAAGCACATAGCATATAATATGCCGAGGCGTACGGCCGAAGCGACGCAAAAATTTAAATGTGCACTGCCGAGGGTCGAGCAACACGAACCATAGATGCATCTATTACCCCGCTCGCGAATCGATCATGCGACGCGGTTGACATAAATATAAGGCTACCCCGCTCACGAATTATACATGCGACACGGGTGCTCGTAGACATACACAGAATTATCAGGAAATTCAGGAATTTATCATGGATTATTCTTAAATTCAGGGATTTAAGCACTTAAACTTACACATAGCTTCCGAAATTCTCATGTTAATTTCAAGGGTAATAAGCAACCAGGAACACAAGTAAGGATACAGTAAGGCACATAGAGGCATGCTTATGAAGTCCTAAATACCACCCGACACAACAGAGTAGTAGCTACGCACGGACTCTAGTCACTTTCTGCGTACGTAGCCCCCGCAAATAAGGACAAACTCAATCAATTACATTTACCTATGGGGACAATTCCCTCTTACAAGGTTGGAAAGGAGACTCACCTCGCGTAGAATCAACTTCCCGGTCAAGAACGCGCTCGAAACTCCAAATCTTACACCCGAGGACTCGAAACTAGTCAAATGATATATAAATATGTCAATGCATGCTCAAGGTATGGAAATTCTCCTACTTATTTAGTAAATTCACTATTCTTTGAAAAAATCCCAAAATACACCCCCGGGCCCACATGCTCGGATTTCGGAAATTTTCGAAGATAACACTCACCCATAGCCTAAGGGTCATTAATATATAATTTTTATATGATTTCATGGTAGAAAAGTGGTGAAATTCCCTAAAGTTCATCAACCCTAGGTTTTAACTCTACCCCTATGATTTCCACTATTTAGATGTTAATCTACCTAAGTTTTGGTGGAATAATCTAACATTTTAGTAGAATTTACTTACCTCTTAGTAGCTAGGTGGTGGAGAGTTCTTCCCAAGCTCTCAAGTCTTCAATGGTGGTGAAAAATGAAAAAACATGAAGGAAATCTCGTGTTTAAGTGAAAGTGCACTGCCTGGCCTATAGGGGTTCCGCACCTGCGGCTCGAGGATCACACCTGCGGTCTCACCCCTGCGAGCTGGGGCTCGCACCTGCGGAGTTGGACGGGAAAGGCTGGGCCCGCACTTGCGAAGCTGGAGATGCACGTGCGGTTCCGCTCCTGCGGATTTAAATCCGCACTTGCGGCTGGGCAACCGTACCTGCGGTCACACCAGTTCATGTGCACCAGCTGCATTTTCAGCTGGTGTTTGGCCTTGTGTGGTGTTCGGGAGGCACCCGGGCCCACCCGAGCCCCCGTCTAATTACACCAACAAGTCCTAAATCATAATACAGACTCTCTCGAGCCTTCGGAACACCCGAAACAACGCTAAATCTCAAAATCACCCCTCAAAACCCCTAGAATCAAACATAAGAATTTCTAAGTTCTTGAATTCGGTTTCAATGCGCCGAACCGACCTATACTATTCGGAATGACACCAAATTTTGCAGGCAAGTCATGAATGACATAACAGAACTATTCCCGGTCTCGGAATTCCATTCGGACCTCGGTAACATAAAATCACGTTCCCAACCAAATTTCAAACTTAAGGAAACTCTATTTCGCTATTTGGCGTCGAAACGCTCCCGGGGTTATCCAAAACCCATTCCGGACATACGTACAAGTCCGAAATCATCATACGAAGCTACTGGAATCGTCGAAACTCGATTCCGAGGTCGTTTACTCAAAATTTTGACCGAAGTCAAACTTGGCTTTAAAAGCCAACCTTAAGGAACCAAGTGTTCCTATACTATTCCAAACACTTCCAAATCCCGAACCACCCATCCCCGCAAGTCACAAATCACGATAAGCCGCTACAGAAAGTCTTATTTAAGGGAACGGGGTCCGAATACGCAAAACGACCGGTCGAGTCGTTACATTCTCCACCTCTTAAACAAACGTTCGTCCTCGAACGGGTCTAGAATCATACCTGAAGTGCTTAATAAGTGTCGATATCTGCTCCGCATGGCCTCCTCGGACTCCCACGTCGCCTCCTCGACCGGTTCGCCCCGCCACTGGACCTTTACAATAGAAATTTTCTTAGATATCAACTGGCGGTCCTGTCTATCAAAAATAGCAACTGGCTCCACCTCGTAGCCCAACCTCTCATCCAACTGAATAGTACTGAAATCAACAACGTGGGAGAAATCGACGTGGTATCTCCGGATCATGGATACGTGGAATACCGGATGGACTCCCGATAAGCTGGGAGGTAAGGCAAGCTCATAAGCAACCTTACCAACTTGCCTCAATACCTCTAAAGGACCTATGAACCTCGGGCTCAGCTTAACTTTCTTCCCGAATCTCATAATACCCTTCATTAGCGAAACCTTCAGCAGAACCTTATCTCCCTCCATAAATGACACATCACGTGCCCTCTGATCCGCGTAACTCTTCTGTCTGGACTGTGCTGTGCGGAGCCTCTCCTGAATTAACTTCACCTTCTCTAAAGAATCTCTCACAGGTCTACATCGTATAACTTAGCCTCACCAGGCTCAAACCACCCGATAGGAGAACGACATCGCCGACCATATAAAGCCTCAAATGGAGCCATCTCGATGCTGGACTGATAACTATTATTGTAAGCGAACTCGGCCAAGGGAAAGAACTGGTCCCACTGGCCTCCAAAGTCAAGCACACATGCTCTGAGCATGTCCTCCAATATCTGAACTGTACGCTCCGACTGACCATCAGTCTGTGGATGAAATGTTGTGCTGAGATCTATCTGAGTACCCATCTCTCTATGCAATGCTCTCCATAAGTGTGAGGTGAACTGAGGACCTCGATCTGATATAATGGACACCGGTACACCGTGCAATCAAACTATCTCTCGAATGTAGATCTGGGCTAGCCTCTCAGAAGTATAAGTAGTGTCCACAGGAATGAAATGCGCCGATTTGATCAACCTATCCACAATAACCCAAACCGCGTCAACCTTCTGCAACATCCGAGGTAACCCAACCACGAAGTCCATAGTGATGCGCTCCCACTTCCACTCAGGAATGGGCATCTGCTGAAGTAGGCCCCCTGGCCTCTGGTGCTCATATTTAACCTGCTGGCAATTAAGACACCTAGCCACATACTCCACAATCTCCCTCTTCATCCGTCTCCACCAGAAATGCTGCTTCAAATCAAGATACATCTTCATAGCACTAGGATGAACATAATACCGCGAACTGTGTGCCTCCTCAAGAATCCTCTACCTCAAGCCATCAACATTAGGAACACACAATCGACCCTGAAGTCTCAGAACACCATCCTCGCCAATAGTAACCTCCTTGGAACCACCCTGGACCACTGTCTCTCGTAGTTCTACCAAACACGGATCATCATACTGTAGAACCTTGATCTCCCCCAGTAATGAAGACTGAGCAATCACATAAGCTAGAACTCGACGAGACTCTGAAAGATCTAATCTCACCAAACGATTGGCCAAGGACCGAATGTCCAAGGCTAGAGGTCTCTCCTCCGCTGCAATATAGGCCAAGCTACCCATACTCTCCGCCTTCCTACTCAAAGCATCTGCTACTACATTCGCCTTGCCCGGATGATAGAGAATGGTGATGTCGTAATCCTTTAGTAACTCAAGCCACCTGCGCTGCCTCAAATTAAGATCCCTCTGCTTGAACAAGTGTTGCAAGCTGCGGTGGTCTGTATACACCTCATAAGACACCCCATATAAGTAATGCCTCCAAATCTTAAGAGCATGAACAATCGCCGCCAACTCCAAATCGTGTACAGGTAATTTTTCTCATGAACCTTCAGCTGGCGCGAAGCATAAACAATAACTCTCCCTTCCTGAATCAATACACAACCCAAGCCAACGCGTGAAGCATCGCAATACACCGTATACATCCCCGAACCGGAAGGCAATACTAGAACTGGTGTCGAAGTCAATGCAGTCTTGAGCTTCTGAAAGCTCGCCTCATACTCATCAAACCACCAGAATGGAGCATTCTTCTGATTCAATCTAGTCAATGGGGTTGCAATGGATGAAAATCCCTCCACAAATCGCTGGTAGTAGTCTGCTAGACCCAAGAAACTCCTGATCTCTGTCGCTGAAGTAGGACGTGGCCAACTCTGAACTGCCTCAATCTTCTTAGGATCAACCTAGATACCCTCTCCGGATACCACATGTCCCAAAAATGCCACGGAATCCAACCAAAACTCACACTTGGAGAACTTAGCATATAACTTTTTTCCTCGCAAGGTCTGGAGCACAACTCTCAAATGTTGCTCGTGCTCTTCCAGGCTACGTAAGTAAATCGAAATGTCATCAATGAAGACGATGACAAAAGAATCAATATACGGCCTGAACACCCTATTCATCAAGTTCATAAATATTTTCGGGGCATTAGTCAAGCCAAAGGATATCACCAAGAACTCATAATGGCCATATATCGTACGAAAAGCAGTCTTCGGAACATCCGAAACCCGAATCTTCAGTTGGTGATACCCGATCTCAAGTCAATTTTAGAAAATACCCTGGCACCCTATAACTGGTCAACCAAATCATCGATGCGCGACAATGGATACTTGTTCTTAATAGCCACCTTGTTCAACTGGCGGTAATCAATGCACATCCTCATAGACCCATCTTTCTTCTTTACAAATAGATTTGGAGCACCCCACGACGATACACTCGGCCTGATAAACCCCTTAGCCAAAAACTCCTCAAGCTGCTCCTTCAACTCCTTTGGAGCCATACGGTACGGGGGAATATAAATAGGCTGAGTTCCTGGAGCTACATCAATACAAAAATCGATATCTCAATTCGGAGGCATGCCCGGAAGGTCTGAAGGAAAGACATCCGCAAACTCTCAAACAACTGGCACTGAATCAATCGTTGGAAACTCGGCGGTGGTGTCCCGCGCATAAGCAAGATACGCCAAACAACCCTTCTCGACCATATGTCGAGCCTTCAGGAAGGAAATAACTCTACTGGCTGCACTAACTGAGGAACTTCTCCATTCCAGCCTAGGCAACTCGGGCATGGCCAATGTAACCGTCTTGGCATGGCAATCCAAGATGGCATGATGAGGAGATAGCCAATCCATGCCCAGGATGATCTCAAAATCAACCATGTCGAGCAATAAAAGGTCCGCTCTAGTCTCGAATCCACAAAAAGTGATCACACAAGACCGATAGACCCGGTCTACCATCACAGAATCGCCCACAGGAGTGGACACATATATAGGAGAATCCAAGGACTCGCAAGGAACATCCAGAAAACAAGCAAATAAGGCTGACACGTATGAATAAGTAGATCCTGGATCAAATAGCACTGATGCCTCCCTACCACATACGGAGATAGTACCTGTGATCACGGCGTCTGAGACCACTGCAGCTGCTCGGGCCGGAATATCATAGAATCTGGTTGGAGTACCTGAAGACTGACCTCCACTGAACTGAATAGGAGCTAACTGAGCTCCCCCTGACTGGCCTCCACCTCTGGGACGACCTCTACCAGCCTGTCCTCCATCTCTAGGTGGACGGAGCGCCGGTGCTAAGTATGTAGGTTGATAACTCTGCTGAACAGCTTTGCCCCGAAGTCTGGGACAAGTCCTCCTCATATGGCCTGAATCCCCACACTCATAGCATCTCACTGGAGTCATGGCATGCTGCCCTGAAGAAGAAGAACCCTGAATAGCTGGGGGACGGTGAGAAACCTCTGGCATAGCACTGAAGTAGGGACTGGGAGAACCCTGATGACCTGAATACCCGCCGGAGGAACCCTGAATGGCTGGTGGGCGGTAAGAACTCTCTGGCATGGCACTGAAGTAAGGCCTCACTGGAACACCACGGGGAGGTGGTGGAGGAGTTGAGTATGGAGGCCTTCTAGGCTGGCCTCTGCTGAACTGACCCCTGCCCCTGCCTGGGGCACCTCGGAAATATCCAGAAAATCTAAATCTCTTATCCGGCTGACCCTGCTCTCTGCCCCTCGATCGGTAACCCTCAATCCGGCGAGCTATCTCGACCACAAGCTGATAAGGAGTACCCATCTCCACCTCTCGGGCCATGTTGGCCCTAATACTTGAGTGCAACTCAGCTACGAATCTCCGCACTCTCTCAGCCTCTGTAGGTAGAATCATGAGGGCATGATGGGACAACTCTGAAAACATGGCCTCGTAATCCGTCATTGTCATCTGCCCCTGCTCCAGCTGCTCGAACTGATACCGCAGCTCTTCCCTCTCGGAGGGTGGAATATACCTGTCTAGGAATAGCTGAGTGAACTGCTCCCATGTGAGAGGAAGGGAACCTGCTGGCCTACCCATGATGAATGACTGCCACCATCTGCGGGCCCTGCCCTCTAGCTGAAAAGTAGTGAAATCAACTCCGTGGGACTCCAAGATCCTCATGTTGTACAGTCTGTCCCTGCACCTATCAATCAAATCCTGGGCATCCTCGCCCCTCTCACCTCCGAAGACAGGAGGGTGAAATAGAGTCCATCTATCAAGTAACTTCTGCGGATCGCTATCCGCAGCTGGTCTAAGCTCAGGTGCTACTGCTGGCTGTGCTCCACCCGCGGGCAGAGTACCCGGAGTCTGATATAGCGCCGCTGCATGACCTTCGGCCTGGGTTGTAAGGGTTTGAACTCCCCCTCCCACCTAAGATGTAGCAGGATCCGCTGAAAATAAACCAGCCTGAGTCATAGTATCCATGAACCACATCATACGGCCCATGACCTCCTGGAAGCCCGGTGCTGTCGTGAAATCCATCGGGGCTGGATCTGCTGGGACGCCCCTGGCCCCTACCTCGGGCCGGTGCCCTCCCTCGGCCTCTGCCACGGCCTCGAACTACGGGGGTAGAGGGATCTCCCGGGCCTGGAATATCAGCTGCACGAGTCCTCACCATATGTGAGAGAGTAGAAGAATGAGATTTAGTAAGACCATCGACTGCACGATAGAATAAGAATAAAGAGAGATTTTCCTAACACCCTGTAGCCTCGCAAAGATAAATACAGATGTCTCTATATCGATCCGAAAAACTCTACTAGGTTTGAATGTGACTTGTGAGACCTACGTGAACCTAGAACTCTGATACCATGTTGTCACGACCCAAATTTCCTACTCAGGTCGTGATGGCGCCCAATACCGAAGTCGGGCAAGCCAACTAGTTACTGACGAACTTACTTAAACAAATGAGATGTTCAAATACTTGTTCGGTTTTAATTTAAGAAGTCTTTTAATGAAAGTGAGGAAGTAAGGCAAATTGATTTAAAGTAACTCAAAAATCGTTTGCCAACCTATACAGTATAGCAAAATACTAGGAAAACCAACTACGTATGCCAAGACCTAGTGTCACAAGTCCACATGAGACTAATGGAATATACAAATAGACAAAAATGAATATACAACTGTCTGAAAGGGGTAGACAGAAATATCCCAAAATAATAGAAACTCCACAGTGATGTTGAGGATCGCCAGGAAAAGCAGCTCACCGTGTAGTCGGGTCCAGATAGTACTCTCAATGATGGTCACCGAAATAGTGACCAGGTGCAACAGCCTCAGAACCTGTACAATTAAGTATAGAAGTGTAGCATGAGTACATATAAAAAAATATGTACCTAGTGAGTATCCCGTCTAAACTCGAAGAAGTAGTGACGAGAGGTAGACGTGTTACTCACTAGGGTCGTTAACAATAATATGATTTAATGAATCTAGACAGGAATAACATTTACGGAAAGCAAGTAGACATGAAGCATCAGTACATAAAGATAACGATCAACCCGCAAAGGCCAAGTAACAATATTCAATAAAAATCACAAGTTTCTTTCCCACAAAACAATTGAATTGGTAAGGATAATAATAAGACTCTCAATCAAGCACATAGCATATAATATGCCGAGGCGTACGGCCGAAGCGACGCAAAAATTAAAATGTGCACTGCCGTGGGTCGAGCGGCACGAACCATAGATGGATCTATTACCCCGCTCGCGAATCGATCATGCGACGCGGTTGACATAAATATAAGGCTACCCCGCTCACGAATTATACATGCGACACGGGTGCTCGTAGACATACACAGAATTATCAAGAAATTCAGGGATTTAAACACTTAAACTTACACATAGCTTCCGAAATTCTCATGTTAATTTCAAGGGTAATAAGCAACCAGGAACATAAGTAAGGATACAGGTAAGGCACATAGAGGCATGCTTGTGAAGTCCTAAATTCCACCCGACACAACAGAGTAGTAGCTACGCACGGACTCTCGTTACTTTGCGCGTACGTAGCCCCGGAAAATAAGGACAAAATCAATCGTTTACATTTACCTATGGGAACAATTCCCTCTTACAAGGTTGGAAAGGAGACTCACCTCGCGTAGAATCAACTTCCCGGTCAAGAACGCGCTCGAAACTCCAAATCTTACACCCGAGGACTCGAAACTAGTCAAATGATATATAAATATGTCAATGCATGCTCAAGGTATGGAAATTCTCCTACTTATTTAGTAAATTCACTATTCTTTGAAGAAATCCCAAAATACACCCCCGGGCCCACATGCTCGGATTCCGAAAATTTTCGAAGATAATACTCACCCATAGCCTAAGGGTCATTAATATATCATTTTTATATGATTTCATGGTAGAAAAGTGGTGAAATTCCCTAAAGTTCATCAACCCTAGGTTTTCACTCTACCCCTATGATTTCCACTATTTAGATGTTAATCTACCTAAGTTTTGGTGTAATAATCTAACATTTTAGTAGAATTTACTTACCTCTTAGTAACTAGGTGGTGGAGAGTTCTTCCCAAGATCTCAAGTCTTCAATGGTGGTGAAAAATGAAAAAATAATGAAGGAAATCCCGTGTTTAAGTGAAAGTGAACTACCTGGCCTACAGGGGTTCCGCACCTGCAGCTCGAGGACCGCACCTGCGGTCTTGCGCCTACGAGCTGGGGCTAGCACCTGCGAAGTTGGACGGGAAAGGCTGGGCCAGCACCTGCGGTTCCGCTCCTGCGGAATTAAAGTCGCACCTGCGGAATTCCCGCACCTGCGAGGCCGGGATCGCAGAAGCGGTCCCGCACTTGCGGCTGGGCAACGGCACCTGCGGTCATACCAGTTCAGGTGCACCAGCTGCATTTTCAGCTGGTTTTTGGCCTCGTGTGGTGTCCGGGAGGCACCTGATCCCACCCGAGCCCCCGTCCAATTACACCAACAAGTCCTAAATCATAATACGGACTCGCTCGAGCCTTCGGAACACCTGAAACAATTCTAAATCTCAAAATCACCCCTCAACACCCCCAGAATCAAATTTAAGAATTTCTAAGTTCTTGAATTCGGTTTCAATGCGCCGAACCGACCTATACTATTTGGAATGACACCAAATTTTGCAGGCAAGTCATGAATGACACAACAAAACTATTCCCGGTCTCGGAATTCCGTTCGGACCTCGGTAACATAAAATCACGTTCCCAACCAAATTTCAAACTTAAGAAAACTCTATTTCGCTATTTGGCGTCGAAACACTCCCGGGTTATCCAAACCCCATTCCGGACATACGTACAAGTCCGAAATCATCATACAAAGCTACTGGAATCGTCGAAACTCAATTCTGAGGTTGGTTACTCGAAATGTTGACCGAAGTCAAACTTGGCTTTAAAAGCCAACCTTAAGGAACCAAGTGTTCCTATACTATTCCAAACACTTCCAAATCCCGAACCACCCGTCCCCGCAAGTCACAATTCATGATAAGCTGCCACAGAAAGTCTTATTTAAGGGAACGAGGTCCGAATACGCAAAACGACCGGTCGGGTCGTTACAGAAGTACCACTACACCAGTGTGTAATTCGTTCTATCCTGGGAGGAAATAATCCATAACCTTGGGTACTAGGAGGGAATTAAATTTCTTAAGGAAACATTGTGAATTCAGTGGGCTCGAATTGGTTTTTCATTTCGTTTATATTTCTGTTTATGTTATTTTATTTTCTCCAAAATTGTTCAAATACAGATTACTAACAAGCTTAAGGAATCCAATCTATTTTCTGTATTTGTGTTATACTCACTGTTGTTGGAGAGTAAAACCTTTGTTGTTTTGTACTCTATTGGAGATTAAAATCTACGTGATTTTAACGTTTGTGTCATTCTTTTACAGAAATGACGAATGACAACGAAAACCAAGCTGTTCCGATGGTAACTGCCAATGCCTCAACGAGCCGAACAACACCGGCAGCACTGGCACCGGTGGAGAAACTCGGATAATTTTTCGGGATTGATTTCAAGCGCTGGCAGAAAAAGATGTTCTTATACTTGACTACTCTAAGTCTCCAGAAGTTCATCAAGAAAGAAGTTCATGTGTTGTCCGATGAAATTCCAGAGACTGAACGCTTTCTTGTGATTGAGGCGTGGAAGCATTCATATTTTTTGTGCAAGAATTATATTCTAAGAGGGCTGGAGGATGCTTTGTATAACGTCTACAGTGGCGTGGAAACGTCAAAAGAACTGTGGATTGCGCTTGAAAAGAAATATAAAACTGAAGATGTCGGGTTGAAAAAGTTCGTTGCTGCAAAGTTTTTGGACTACAAAATGGTAGATAGCAAGTCTGTTATTACCCTAGTCCAGGAATTGCAAGTGATTATTCACGATCTCCTTGCTGAAGGTATAAGTAGAATTAATACTAATGTTGGTAGTATTAATTTTATTATGCTCACTAACAGAATTTTCATTGAAGGTCTTGTCATCAATGAAGCATTCCAAGTAGCAGCGATGATTGAGAAGTTGCCTCTGTTGTGGAAGGACTTCAAAAATTATTTGAAACACAAACGCAAGGAGATGTCCCTTGAAGATCTCATTGTTCAGTTGAGAATCGAAGAGGACAATAAAGCTGATGACAAGAGAGGCCGTGGAAACTCAACAATAATGGGAGCAAATATTTTTGAAGAGAGCAAAAATATGAAGAAGGCTTCTGGACCGAAATACAACCCAAACAAGAAGCGGTTCAGTGAAAATTGCTACAACTATGGCAAAGACGGACAAAAATCTACGGAGTGTCGTGCTCCGAAGAAAGACAAGAAGAAGGGTCAAGCAAACATGGTTGAAAAGCATGATGATGTTGATGACTTGTGTGCCATGCTTTCCGAATGCAAATTGGTGGGAAATCCTAAAGAGTGGTGGATTGATTCTAGAGCCACTCGCCATGTTTGTGATGTTAGAGAAGCTTTTGCTAATTATGCTCCTGTTTGACCCGATGAGACACTTTCTATGGGAAATGCTGCAAAGGCCAAGATTGAAGGATGTGGGGAGATATTTCTCAAAATGACTTCCGGCAAAGTGGTGACTTTGAAACAACGTCCTTCATGTTCCCGAGATTAGGAAAAATTTAGTCTCTACTGGACTTCTTGTTAAGAATGGCTTTAAATGTGTATTTGTATCCGATAAGGTTATAATAAGTAAGAACGAGATGTTTGTAGGAAAAGGTTACCTCACCGAGGGCCTTTTCAAGCTGAATGTAATGGTTGTTGAAAGTAATTATAAATTTTTTGCTTCGTCTTACTTACTTGATTCAAATGAATTATGGCATGTACGTTTGGGTCATGTCAATTATAAAACCTTGCGGAAAATGATTAATTTGGAAGTATTGCCTAAGTTTGAATATGACAAATCAAAATGTCAAGTATGTGTGAAATCTAAGTATGTTAAACATCCTTATAAGTCAGTTGAAAGGAATTCAAATCCTTTAGACTTAATTCACACAGATATTTGTGACATGAAGTCAATACAATCTAAGTACTCGATATTGTTTTGTTTACTTACTTAATAGTAAAGATGAAGCAATAAACGCATTCAAGCAATACAAAAATGAAGTTGAAACACAACTTAACAAGAAAATCAAAATGATAAGAAGTGATAGGGGTGACTATGAATCTTATTTTGAAGAAACATGTTTAGAATATGGAATTATTCATCAAACAACGACCCCTTACACGCCCCAATCCAATGAGATTGCGGAAAGAAAGAATCGTACATTAAAGAAGATGAGGAACACATTTTTGATAAGTTCTTATTTACCATAGAACTTGTGGGGGGAAGCCGTTCTTATGGCTAATCGAATATTAAATCGAGTGCCCCATAGAAAAACACAATCCATTCCATATGAAAAATGGAAAGGAAGGAAGCCCAACTTGAATTATTTTAAAGTGTGGGGGTGTTTGGCAAAAGTGCAAGTTCCTAAACCCAAACGGGTAAAAATAGGACCGAAAACCGTTGTTTTTGTTTGCATAGGATATGCGACTAATAGTAAAGCATATCGATTTCTGGTTCATAAATCAGAAAATCCCGACATTCATAATAATACAGTTATAGAATCAGATAATGCCGAGTTCTTTGAATAAATATATCCGTATAAAAAGGAATGTGAGTCGATTGGTGAAGGATCTAAACGACCTCGAAAGAAACAAAAGAAAGTACATTTAATCAGGAGGATCCAAGACATAGTAAACGTCAAAGAACGTCTACTTTATTTGGACCAAATTTTGTGACTTTCTTATTGGAAAATGAGCCTCAAACAGTTAAAGAAGCTATGTCTTCTTCGGAATCATTGTTTTGGAAAGGTAGTCAATAGTGAAATAGAATCTATATTGAACAATCATACATGGGTATTGGTTGATCTTCCTCCTGGAAATAAACCGTTGGGTTCTAAATGGATCTTTAAGAGAAAAATGAAAGATGATGGCACTATTGACAAATTTAAGGCAAGACTTGTGGTCAAAGGGTATAGACAACGAGAAGGTGTTGACTATTTTGATACATACTCTCTAGTTACAAGAATTACGTCCATATGAACATTGGTAGTGTTAGCTGCAGTTTATGGTCTTGAAATTCATCAAATGGATGTTAAGACAACCTTCTTAAATGGAGAGTTNATGAGTGTGATAAATGTGTGTACATTAAAAATGCTCCAAATCACATAGTCATTGTTTCCTTATATGTGGATGATATGTTGATAATGAGTAATGACATTGCCAACATAAATGCGACTAAGCCCATGCTAACTGGCAAGTTTGATATGAAAGACTTGGGAGTTGCTGATTTAATTCTGGGAATTAAGATCCATAAGAATTCTCAAGGTCTGACATTGTCACAATCTCATTATATTAAGACAGTACTTGAAAAATTCAAGAACTTGGGCTTTACAGTCGCAAAGACTCTAATTGACGTGAATCTTGCATTAGCAAAGAACAAAGGCCAAAGCATATCACAATTGGATTATGCTCGTGTGTTGGGTTGCTTAACATCATGCAAAGTGGATCACCAGATCAACTGATTCTAAATCCACAAGTGGATATGTATTCACTATTGGTGGAGGAGCGGTATCTTGGAAGTCGTCCAAACAAACTTGTATTGCCCGCTCTACAATGGAGGCTGAGTTCATAGCTTTAGATAAAGCCGGTGAAGAAGCTGAATGGCTCCGGAATTTCTTGGAAGACATTCCATTTTGGCCCAAACCGCTGGCACCAATATGCATACTTTGCGATAGTCAAGCGGCAATTGGAAGGGTTGGGAGCGTTATGTATAATGGTAAATCTCGTCATATACGACGAAGACATAAAACTGTTAGGCAATTACTCTCTAGAGGAATTATCACGATTGACTATGTAAAGTCAAGTGATAATGTGTCGGATCCACTTACAAAAGGCCTAACTAGAGATGTAGTTGAGAAATCATCAAGGGGAATAGGACTATGGCCGAGAACAAGTCATAGTGGCGGTAACTCTACCTAGAAGATTGGAGATCCCAAGATCTAGGTTCAAGGATATCAAAGAAAGTCATTAATGACGGTTCAACATTGTCGACTAAACTTTTGGTCCATTCTCGTGATGAGACAATGTTCAGTACCAAGGATAAAGCATTAAGGCTTTTTCATGATTTCTAAATTTGATACGGGGTATATCAAATAGTGTATCTACGGGATGACACGTTTAGGAATCACCTATGTAAGTGTGAAGTGTTAGTCGCTTCAAGGAGAATTTTGTAAGGCCAGTTCTCTATGCACTTATGAAACCAGGCGGTGTTCATGGTTGAAACGAACACAACAATGAGAACCAAAGACGGTTAAGGGTTGGTTGTGTGACTTGTGGTTGGCTAGGTATACACCAAAGTTTGACGGTTCAAAGATATCAAATCTATCGATTGATCGAGTATATCTGGCATAAGTTCACTACGGAAAGTTCAAAGGAAAACCTACTTATCCAGATGCAATTAATCCTTGCTTGCGAATCACACAGTTTTTCATGCATACTTCTGTAATATAGACATTCCCCATTCATATGGAGGATTGTTGGATTTTTAAGCATTAATAACTTAAAATAGGGTGAATGGGAAATGGAGGAAAAAATAAAATATTTGAGTAATATTTGAGGTTTCCTCCTTGATTGTCCCATATGGGAAGAGTAAAAGGTTTTTGATGGGTATATAAGCGATTGCTCTTCTTCTAGCTCTTAAAGAGTTGAGAAGAAGGCAAGCCTCGCGCCGTCGTCATCGTCGTCGCTCGGCTCGGCTCGGCTTCGGATTTGGTCAAATGATCGATTGATTAATTTTTGGACCAAATTTATTTATTAATATTAAATATTAACAGAAATATTATTAAATATTTGTTTAATAACAAAATACAAATATTTGTTAATTTATTTGTTTAATCAATCGATCTATTGAAGAGTTGCACATCTTCAGATTTCAACCCAACTTTGGTTATAAATACAAGTCCATTCTCTCAGATTTTACATACTAATTTCTGAGTTCTCCTCCTTCTTTCTGCATATTTTTTAACTTCAAAGAAAGCAACAGTAAGTGTGATTTGCTACCGAACTTTGTGTTCGCTGAAACACTGGGGTTTGAAGTACCACTACACCAGTGTGTAATTCGTTCTATCTTGGGAGGAAATAATCCATAACCTTGGGTACTAAGAGGGGATTAAATTCCTTAAGGAAACACTGTGAATTTAGTTGGCTCGAATTGATTTTTTCATTTCGTTTACATTTCTATTTATGTTATTTTATTTTCTCCAAAATTGTTTTACAAACACATATTACTAACAACTCTTTCATTTCTACTTAAGCTTCCTCCATTTGTGGGACTAATTGATTGGATATCGAGACACATTACTTGGAATAGGTTATCGTACGATAGGCATAAAGACAATATTTATTCCACAAATCCTATTATACTGACCATAGTAAAATCCTATAGAAAAAAAAGAAGTTAAACTTATAATTTGACTTGACTTGACTTGCTTTGGTGTTAAAAAAAAAAAATCGGACGACCATGTTTGATTGTTTAGTTTTAACCCCCCCCCCCCCCCCCCCC
>ML246903.1:71047-85814 GCA_005239495.1 Nicotiana undulata
CACCCAAAAAGTGAACCTGGCAATATAAAATTTATTCCACTTCAAGGGGTATTACTTTTGTAATTTGTACATATATACTATACAGTATTTTTTGTCCTTGTTCCCTTCATCTTCTTAATTAACATTCTCATCTTTCGTCCGTGAGTATGTAATTTTAGACCTGTTGTCCTCAACCGAGAGATGATATATTGTACTGAAAATAGAAACAGAAACCATATAAACATCAATGATGATTACTTTGATTTTTTGTTCCCCAAATTTATTATTCTAAAATTTTACAGTATCATGCTTTAATTTAGATTTGACTTTGCAGGAAGATTTATAAGTTAGTATATATTGACAGAGTGACAACATAATATTTTTTACATTATTAGTGAATTCAAATTATTAATTATAATATTATCAGATTATTAATTAATTTTATCTTAGATATTTACATGTGAAACTTTTGAACATATCCCGAATTATCAGTTATACACTGGGGCGAAGTTATGTGTGTTCAATGATGGTCAACCAAATATCCTTCGCCGAAAAATTATACTATGCATAGGGTAAATTATTAGTAATTGTTTTTGGTAAAAAAAAGTAGACTTTGAATATTTTTGCATATTCCACTGGCAAAGGATTTGAACATCCTTATTGAATTTTGGAATTTTACCTCCTATAGTAAAGGTTTATACCCTATTTATTTTAAATAAATACCCTTTTAAAAAATTGTATTCCATAGCTACCTTTTGATTTTTATAGTCAAATATCGATTTATGGTCACCTCCTACCCTTTCAGAAAAAATTATATATTTTTCTCTCTCATTCTTTCAAATTTTTCTTCACCCTCTCTCTCTCAACACCAGTCTTTCTCCATGAATACAACCACGATTCTCCACTGATTCATCTCTATTGTCTCGGAAAATTTTCATTTGAGTGATCATCGACGGCGGAGAATGACAGAGAGGGGCAAAACCACCCATTGAAACTCCCTATATAGCTCTCTGCTTTCACCGCATGCATTGCTATTTTTGTGCTATTGTCGCTTCTTATATATTGTGCCCTAATCAATTGGACCTTATTTCAAAAGCCCATTTCGAATCTAGATTGGGTCGAACTGAAACCAATACTCAGATGGAATTTTTTCTCCTATAGTACATCTTCCTTCCTCATCCATCCACTTCTGCTATGGCGAACTAGGCAGGATTGCCGCACGAACTCATTACTATGATTGCAAAGCGTATTAAAGTGATGGAAGATTTCATTGCTTTTGGTGGTGTTTGTACTTCATGGCGAACTGCTGCTCCCAAATACAGATCGAAATGGGGCTGAGTTCTTGATCAAAATGGAAACAGTGGCATTTTGAGTCAGAATCGCGGCCCTCTCGACGAGATGACATTAGTGTTGTTCTTGAACAAAGATGACGGAGTTTGGGGCTGAGCAACTTGAAGATTTTGTTAATATATTTCAATGTATCACGTTGTATTTCAATGTATTTCATTGTATTCATTGTCTTTTTTTTCATTGTATTTCAATGTATCTCCCTGTATTTCATGTATTTCAGATGTATATATGTATTCAAATTGTTATGTTTTGTTGTATTTATCGGCTGGGAAAAATATTCAACATATTTCACGTCAAATACATATTATGGGTGATGTAATTGAGTTATTTGAGTTATATTAGGAGTCTATTGTATTAATTGATTCACTTTCCGTTTAAAAACAGTTGAATAGACCACAATTTGCACTATTTAAGTTAATATATTCACAAATACATATCGTGAATACAATCGAATACAGTCCTAAAAATATGTTGAATACAGTCGAATACAATAATTGTATAGCTGGAATCCCCTGTTTCACACCAAGTTTTGCTATTGTATTCATGAATACAGTTGCTTAAATACATCGAATACACTCTAAAAACTGAAAATATAGCTATAGAAAATAATATAGTAAATGATAGCTACAACTAGCTAATAACCACTAAATAATAGTGGTTTATGAAAATTTGTCTTGAATTTTCTGACTTCGTATGACTTGTTACACACCCTATCTTTACAAAAGACCTATTATCTCGTATCCTTATCTGAAGTAAAATTATTAGCACACTCGATCTTAGTCATTGAATTCCATCTCCATTTGTGCAATGTGGACCTTTAAGTTATAAGAAGTAAGAAGCAATAAACGCCAGGAAAAAAATATATTGAGTTGATACGATAAAATTCGTTTAAACTATACAACTTTTGTCCGTTACCTATCTAAACTATCATCTGACCATGAAAACCCCTTGAATTATATCCCTTTTCTTAATATAACCCCCCCTCCCCCTCCTCTGTTCTCACATTCTTACTAGTGTGTGTAGTACACTCTCTAAATTATTTTTAAATTCTGCCACGTGGCAATCTACGTGAATATTTATTTATCTTAATTAGTCTAAAAAAACAGACTTAATTTAAGATTTTAATAATTTATTATATCATTGTAAAAAATTATATGTAAAAATAAAAAAGGGGGTTAGAGTTAAAACTAGTGGGTCAACTAAAAAAACTCATTTTCTCTTTGCTCTCATTGGAGACTTGCTCTCGTAGGAGAATGGCTACACTAGTCTCTCAGTAGCTATCTCCATTAATCTTGGTTCTAATCTCGATTGCATTGTATATTCTTGCTCCGTTAAATCGGGATAAAAACTAGGGTTTCTTCTCTTAAATAGGTATAAAAGATTATGGTTTTGATAGACCAAAATCCTAAAGATTGTTGAAAGAAGATACCTAAATTGTTAAAGAAGATAGCTACAAACAGTTCATATTTCTTTATTCCCTAATTTCTTGAAAGGAATTAAACTTCATCCTCTAAGACATGAAGAATGTATAAAACGTCAATAAAATTAGAAATAATAAGAGAGAGAGAATTTCAAATGGATTCAAATTAAGAAATGGAGGAGAAGGTGAAAAATTGGAGAAGAAAGGTAAAAAAAATGAGGAAGGAAGGTGAAATATAAAGAAAAAGAGGAGAAAATAGAACGAATATAAATTTTAAAAAGGAATGGCTAATTAGTTGTTAGACACGCCATTTTAATGCTTTTTTCAGCTTTCACGCGCTCTTGGGCGATTTATTACACACATAATGGCACATAAACAACGAGGGAGTTTTATTACAAAGGGTGTAACGACCCAACCGGTCGTTCCATAGAATTTGCACTATTATTCCTGTATTTGCCTTGTCATGCATTGGTTATACTGTTTATGATATGTTGGAGTCGGTTAGCTCGGGTTCGGAATGGTTGTAGTGAGAATTGAGACACTTAGTCTCTCTAAAGTAGCCTTATAGTTGGAAAAGTTAATGGGAAGTTGACTTATTGGTAAACGATCTCAGAATGCGGGTTTTATGGCTCGGATAGTTTCGTTAGGTGAATTGAGACTTAAGAGTGTGTTCGAAATGTATTTTCGATGTCCGATGTAGAATTAGGCTTGAATTGGCGAAAGTTAGTTTTTGGCGAATTCCGGTCGGAAGTGGAAAATAAACTATCGGGGCCGGAACGGAATTCCGGAAGTTGGAGCAGGTTCGTAATGTCATTTTGGATATGTGTGCAAATTTCCAGGTCAATCGGAGGTGTATTGGATGGTTTTGGCATCGTTGGTGGAATTTAGGAATTTCAAAGTTCATAGGCTTGAATTTAATGTGATTTTAGTGTTTTGAGGTTATTTTGGTTGTTCCGAGGGTGCGACTAAGTCTGGATGATCATTTATGACTTGTTGGTATTTTTGGTTGGGCCCCGAGGGGCTCGGGATTGATTTCAGATGGTAAACTGGGGATTTATGGACTTGGACTGTGCAGCAACAGCTGCTGGTGTCTTTTTGTTGGTGTGACCGCACCTGCGGATGGGAACCGCAGGTGCGGGCCCACAGAAGCGAAAAAGGGCTCCGCAGATGCGGATTTTGGTCGGCTCAATGGAAATCGCAGATGCGGACTTGGGGACCGCACCTGCAGAGTCGCAGGTGCGGAATTAGAGTTGCAGGTGTGAGTTTTGTCTAGTTAATGAAAAACCGCAGGTGCGGTGGATTTGACCGCAGGAGCGAAAAGCCTGGGCAGAAAGTATATAAAGTGGACTTAGCGAATTTTGGTCTTCTTTTCACCATTGTTCATACGGGGTTCAAGCTTTTTGAGGGTTTTTGAAGAGGAGAATGATAGTTATTTATTGAGGTAAGGTTTTTGGTCTTTATAACTTGATTATGTGTGATTAAGACCTAATTAGTGGTGATAATTTGGGAAAAATCAGTGAAAAAAAGGGTAATTAGGGCTTGAGATTAAGAGACCTTCTAATTATGATTTGAGGGGTCATTTGGACTTCGATTTCAGTGTTCTTGATATGTATAGACTCGTGAGAGGATGAAGATCATTATGGCATAAATTTTATCGAGTTTCGAGACGTGGACCCGGGGGTCGGGTTTGGCCAATTTCGGGAATTGTGCCTACATTTGATAGTTTTCGATTGAGTTTCGTCTCCCTAGCATATTTTGATGTGGTAAATCTGATTTTCATAGATTTAGAGCATTTGGAGGCCAATTCGATGGGCAAGAGCATTGCGGAGTAGCTTTTCGGGCTAGTTTGAGGTAAGTAATGACTTTAAATCCAGTCCTGAGGGAATGAAACCTCGGACTTAGCATCCCTTCACTGTTTTGGAGTGACGTACACACTGGATGACGAGTGTGTGACGTACACGAATTGGAAAATTGGGAATTGGTTCCTTCCGAGGCAACCATTGAGTTGCGAAACTGCTTTTAAATCATATGATAAATAGTATTTCTATGTTTCTGATATATTTGGGTTGTAAGCCATGTTTGGGGCCTCGTGTCGATCTGTTTTAACCGCTTGGGGGATGTTTTTCTCTGTTATTCCTCACGTGGTAACTATGATTTACCCTCAGTCATTCTTGTTAACCTGTTTTGACACTCAGATTTGTTGATGTTACTATTCATGAAATAAAATATTGTTCGGGGTCGAGAACCCCGTTTATTTATGGCCCGAGTGGCATCTGAGAGTTTCTGACTGAGTGTGGCAGAGATCCAATATTATGAGGATATTTTTGGATCGGGTTGCACGCCGCAGCATGTTGCACTGTTATGAGATGAGAGAGGCCGAGTGCCAGAGTGATTATTGCCATGACTTGGCTGTTTATAGCGCTTGGGCTGTAGGAGCCCCTCCGAAGTCTGTACACCCCCAGTGAGCGCAGGTACCTACTGAGTGCGAGTGCCAAGTGCCGAGTGACGAGTGATTGGGAGGCATGAATGACTGTGAGGTGCTGAGTGACTGATACTGAGTGGTGATTTGGCCCGAGGGGCGGTTTATGATGATATTTTTACTTGAGTAATTGATTGCGATTCACTTCATTTTTATGCTGAGATACTTGGGAATTTCACTGATAAACATTGGAAATCGTACTTGTTTAAAGGATTTTTATGAAAAACTGGATTTAAATGTATTGCCTAAATGTATTCATTTTTAGAACTCAGTATTTACTATTTGTGAATTGATGTTTTGTTACTGTGTGTTTCTTACCGTCAAACTTGATTTATTTTCATTACTACTGAGTTGGCGTACTCATCATTACTCCCTGCACCCCTGTGTGCAGATCCAAGTACTGGTACTGAGCGGTAGCTTCTAAGTCTGTATGGCGCCAACAGTTAGGATATTGTGGTAGATGTCCAGCGTCCACAGCATCTCCATTTCCCTTTCCTCATTTCGTACTCAGTATTTCCTTCTGAGGCATTGTATTATGACATTAGCAGTATTATTATTACTCTTAGATGCTCGCGATCTGTTGACTCCAGTTCTGGGGAATGGCCATAGACTGTTAGTTTATTTATGATTTGTTAAATATTTAGAAAATTATATACTTGTTATGAAGGATTATTAATAATTTGGGGAAATTTTACCAAAAGAAATGTGTAATTATGTGATAGTGGCTAGCCTAGCTCCACGATAGGCGCCATTACAGCTGGTTAGGATTTGGGGTCGTGACAAAGGAGGATAAAGTTCAGAGGGTTTCGGGAACGGTTAGGTAGGCACCTAAAAAAAGTTGTATAGTTTAGGCAGGTTTTAGGGTATTAACTCATATATATATATATATATATATATATATATATATATATATATATATATATATATATATATATATATACTAATTATTGTGTACGTGTGTTGCACGTGTTTTGGGGTTTATTGAAAAAAATTATACAAAATATAGAATAAAAAATTATGTGTAATAACAATTATCGCTATGCAATATTCATTTTAACGAAAAGCATAAATATTATTATATTGACACAAGTTGAATTAAAATAATTTGGTATCTTCTGATTTTAGGCGTATTACTTATATAATATTTGATTATTGATATTTTATTGTATGATATTTTTGTGGACAATATTCTTGATGTATGTTATTTTTCTTTTATAGATTTATTGTTTACATAGTTCAAATAACAAAGGATTTAATAGATGAAATCTAGTTGATTTCAAATTTTTAAATATCAAATGTCTATTATTATTCTTAAATATTAAAAAATTAATAAAATAATTAATTTTATTTAATGTGAGATCTATTTTTAAAAAGTAAAAATAGTGAACGGTATTTTGCTACGGTTTTCGTACTTTTAATATACAATAAAATATAGAATTTAGTATATGTGTGTTGTCTTGTGTCCTGCATTAATTAAGAAATTTTAAAGATCAAAAAGAATATTATTAAAAATTATATCTTGAGTTATAAATAGACGTTAAAAGAAATCGTATAAATTCTTAAAATGAGAATGCTAACTTAATTTATCTGAATCAATAACACATTAAACTTTCCTCTCTTAACTTTTTTTTTTTTATAATTTTATCTCAATGTATCTAAGAGGACTGCAAAAACAATGTGAGACAAAGTAAAACAATTACTAAAATTTCTAAAATAAATAAAAGAGGAAAATGTCTTTTCAAGAAGTAATCAGATTGATTTCAATTTTTAAAATTTGACATAAATAAAAACAAAAAATATTTTTGAGAATGATTAAAATATTTTGATTCTAAAGTACTGGAAAGAACAATCTTAAAGAAACATGTCACTAACAAAATCAAACACTTCATAATTCTTTTGAGCATCTCAAGAATATTATAAGCATATTGAAAGATACATATTGTACTTTAAAAAAAAAGATAAATTTTATATATTCGACGATTATTTTTAAAGAAACAAATATGATGTGTATCCTGAAAAATGTATATGAAAGGGATAAAGAATGTAATTACTCTTTAACAATATCCAATACAAGGAAGGGAAAATAGGTGGGCACTAAATTATTAATACATGAGTCACCAACAACCTTGTGATTTCTAAAGACCGATTTGAATAGGAAAAATGCATTCACGAGAGGAGCATCTTAACCGTAATATATGTTAGCAAGATCCCCGATTAAATTCAAACGTAATATCGTTCATTGCAGTCACATTAAATTTGATACCTTCACTAATTAGAATGAATCTTATAGATACTTATCACACAAAAATTCACACAGACATAATTCATACCAAATAAATGTTAAGTAGTCTGGTCTTAAATATTAAATTAAATCAAAGAAATTGAATAGTTGTCACGATCCCAAATCCTAGCAGGTCGTGGTGACGCCTATTGTGAAACTAGGCAAGCCACTATCGCATAACTACACCTTTATTTTAATAAATCCCCTCAATATCATTAATAATATACCATAGCAAGTATAAAAATTCTCTAAGTCTTTAACAAAGCATAATATCATCTAACCGTCTAAACTATTCCCCAGAACTGGAGTCAACTGATCACGAGCATCTAAGGATAATACTAACACCGCTAATGTCATAAAACAATGTCTCAGAACAAAATACTAAATACTAATGAAGGAAGGGAAATGGAGAAGTTGTGGCCGCTGAACAGCTACCTCGAAATCCCAAATGCTGCCGATGAACGAACTCAGATGGCTACTGCTCAGAACCAGTACTTGGATCTGCACACAGGTGTGCAGAGAGTAATGATGAGTACGCCAACTCAGTAGTCATGAAAATAAATCAAGTTTGAAGATAAAAAACACACAACACAAAACACCAATTCACAAATAGTAAAATACCGAGCCAATATAACGTATACATCTAGTACGTATGTGTGAAAATCAGTTTCCGTAAAAATCCCTTGAACAAGTATATTTTCAAATGTTTCTCAGTAAACTCCCAAAAATCTAAGTATGAAAAATGAAGTGAATCATAATCAAAAGCTCAGCAAAATATCATTATAAACTGCCCCTCGGGCCAGATCGTCACTCATAATCAGTTACTCAGCACCTCACCATCACTCAGTAACAGTCACTCAGCACCTCACAATCACTCATACCTCCCAATCACTCCTCACTCAGCACTCGGCACTCGCACTCAGTAGGTACCTGCGCTCACTGGGGGTGTGTACAGACTCCGGAGGGGCTCCTACAACCCAAGCGCTATAAATAAGCCAAATCATGGCATCAATCACTCAGGCTCTCGGCCTCTCTCATATCATAAATATCCTCACAATATTGTCCCTCGGCCTCACTCAGTTAGACACTCTCAACATACCACTCAGGCCATAAATAAATGGGGTTCTCGACCCAAAACAGTATTTCATTTCAAGAAATAATAATTTCAACAAATCTGAGTGTCAACAATTTAACAAGAAGGACTGAGTGTAAAATCATGATAAAAATAGTGAGAATATCATAAAATAGCCCCCAAAGGGTTAAACAGATTGGCACTAGACCCCAAGCATGGATTACAACCCAAATATATCGAAAACATAGTAATACTATTTAACATATGATTTGAAAGCAGTTTCGCGACTCAATAGTTGCCTCAGAAGGAACCAATGTCAAATTTCCCAATTCGTGCACGCCACACACTCGTCATTCCGTGTGTACGTCACTCAAAGATAGTGAAAGGATGCTAAGTCCGGGGTTTCATACCCTCAGTACAGGATTTAAAGACATACTTACCTCAAACTAGCCCGAAAAGCTACTCCGCAACACGCTTGCCCCTCGAATCAACTTCCGAGTGCTCCAAATCTATCAAGTTCAGATTTTTCACATCAATTTATGCTACGGGGATGAAACCCAATAGAAAAATATCAACTTTATGCATAATTTCCGAAATTAGCTAAAACCTGACCCCCGGACCCACGTCTCGAAACTCGACAAAATTTATACCAAAATGACCCTCATCATCTCACGAGTCTGTACATATAAATAACTCTGAAATCGGAGTCCAAATGACCCCTCAAATCACCTCTAGAAGGTCTCTTAAACTCAAGTCCTAGTTTCCCCCTTTTCCACTGATTTTCCTAATTAAACATTGTTAATTTTATCCTTAATCACATATAATCGAGTTAATGAGTCCAAAAATCTTACCTCAATGAAGAACAAACGTTTCCCTCTTCAAACTCTCCCCAAAAGCTCTATTCCCGTTCAAAAATGGTGGAAAAGTAGGCAAAGGTCGCAGACTGGTTTTATATATACTGCCTAGGTATTTCTTCATCGCGATCGCGGACATCAGGTCGCGACCGCGAAGAGAAATTTCACAGCCTCACTATTTAACCTTATGCGATCGCGAATAACACCATGAAATCGCGATTCATTATGCCTCAAACCAACGCGATTGCGGTCCTATCCACGCGACCGCGTAGCACAACTGACCAGCCCCAACACGCGCCTCTCTATCTCTACGCGATCGCACTGCATAAGCTGCCCAACCTCTACGACCGCGAACACACTTATGCGATCGCAGAGAGTAAAATCCTGCCCCTCTCAATTTGAACTACACGATCGCGACTCTCCTCACGCGATCGCAGTGAAGGATTTCCTGCTGCACAAAAACTAGAAAAACCAGCAATTCTCTATGGCCCGAAAATGTCCGCTTGATCATCCGAAACACACCCGAGGCCATCGGGACCTTAACCTAACCTACCAACATATCCCATAACATCATTCAAACTTAGTCGAGCCCTCGAAACACTAAAAACAACGCAAAAACACCCAAATCACATCAAATTCAAGCCTATGAACTTTGAAATTTCTAGAATTCATCAAAGATGTCGAAACTATCCAAAACACCTCCGATTGAACTGAAATTTTGCACACATATCTAAAATGACATTACAAACCTGTTCCAACTTCCGGAATTCCATTCCGACCCCGATAGCCTATTTTCCACTGCCGACCGGAAATCACCAAAAACTAACTTTCGCAAATTCAAACCTAATTCTACACCGGACATTACAAAAATATTCCGAACACACTCCTAAGTCCCAAATCACCTAACGAAGCTATCCGAACCGTAAAATCTGCATTCCGAGATTGTTTACCAATAAGTCAACTCCTAGTTGACTTTTCTAACTATAAAGCTACTTTTAGAGACTAAGTGTCTCAATTCTCACTACAACCATTCTGAACCCAAGCCAACCGACTCTAACACATCATAAACAGTATAGCCAACCTATGACAAGGAAAAAGCAGTAAATATAATGCAGATTCTACAGAACGACCGGCCGGGTCGTTACATTCTCCCCCTCTTAAACAAACGTTCGTCCTCGAACGGGTCTAGAAACATACCTGGAGTCTCGAACAAGTGAGGATATTTGCTCTACATCTCCCTCTCGGTCTCCCAAGTAGCCTCCTCCACTGGATGACCTCTCCACTGCACCTTCACTGAAGCTATATCCTTAGACCTCAACTTTCTAACCTAAGGACCCAAAATGGCCACTGGCTCTACCTCATATGACATATCCCCCTCGAGTTGAACTGTGCTGAAGTCTAACACATGAGACGGGTCACCAATATACTTCCGGAGCATCGACATATGGAATACCGAAGGAACACTTGATAAGCTGGGTGGCAAGGCAAGTCTATAAGCCACCTCTCTAACCCTTTGATACCTCAAAAGGACCAATAAATCGGGGACTCAACTTTCCTCTCTTCCCGAACCTCAAAACACCCTTCATGGGTGACACCTTCAACAGTACCTTCTCTCCCATCATGAAAGACACATCCCGGACCTTCCGGTCCGCATAACTCTTCTGCCTAGACTGCGCCGTGCGAAGTCGATCCTGAACCAACTTCACCTTCTCCAACGCATCCTGAACCAAGTCTGTGCCCAATAGCCTAGCCTCACCCAGCTCAAACCAACCAACCGGAGATCTACACCTCCTATCATATAGAGCCTATCTTAATACTGGACTGGTAGCTATTATTATGTGCAAACTCCGCGAGTGGCAGAATTTGGTCCCATGAACCCCCGAAATCAATCACACGGGTACGCAACATGTCCTCCAAAATCTGAATAGTCCTCTCTGACTGCCCGCCGGTCTGAGGATGAAATGTAGTGCTCAACTCTACCTGAGTACCCCCTCTCTGCACGGCTCTCCAAAAACTGAGATGTGAACTGATTACCTCTGTCTGAAATGATAGAAATCGAAACTCCATGCAATCGGACAATCTCCCTGATGTAGATATCAGCTAACCGCTCCAAAGTATAAGTAGTACTGACAGGAATGAAGTGCGCTGACTTGGTCAGTCGATCCACAATGACCCAAATAGCATCAAACCCCTTCACAGTCCGTGGAAGCCCAACTACAAAATCCATGGTGATCCGCTCCCACTTCCACTCCGGAATATCTAACCTCTGAGGTAATCCACCTGGTCTCTGGTGCTCATACTTTACCTGGTTGCAGTTGAGACACCGCGCTACATACTCAACAATATCTCTCTTCATCCGCCTCCACCAATACTGTCGTCTCAGATCTTGATACATCTTTGCGACACCCGGATGGATGGAATACCGCGAGCTGTGGGCCTCTGCTAATATCAAATCTCGAAGCCCATCCACATTGGGCACGCAAATACAACCCTGCATCCTCATAACACCATCATCACCAATAGTCACATCTCTGGCATCACCTCTACGGACCCTGTCCTGGAGAACTAACAAGTGTCGGTCATCATACTGGCGTGCTCTAATCTGATCATAAAGAGAAGACCGGGAAGCCATGCTAGCTAATACCCGCAGAGGCTCTAACAAATCCAATCTCACCAACTGACCCGCTAAATCCTGAACATCAAGTGCTAAAAGGTCGCTCTGCTGCTGAAAGGTAGGCTAGACTCCCCAAACTCTTGGCTCTGCGACTCAAAGCATCGGCCACTACATTGGCCTTCCCCGGATGATACAAAATAGTGAGGTCATAATCCTTGAGAAGCTTTAACCACCTTCTCTGACGCAAATTCAAGTCCTTCTGCTTCAGCAGATACTGCAAACTACGATGTTCGGTGAAAATCTCACATTGCACTCCATACAAATAAGGGCGCCAAATATTCAAAGCATGAACAATGGCAGCTAACTCAAGATCATGCACTGGATAATTCTTCTCGTGCACCTTTAACTTTCTAGATGCGTAGGCAATCACCCTACCGTTCTGCATCAATACCGCTCCCAAGCCAACTCTAGAAGCATCACAGTAGACTGTATAGGAACCCGAACCAGTAGGCAAAACCAATACCGGAGCTGTGGTCAATGCTGACTTGAGCTTCTAAAAGCTCTCCTCACACTCATCGGACCATCTGAATGGAGCACCCTTCTAGGTCAATCTGGTCAAGGGTGAAGCAATAGAAGAGAACCCCTCCACAAAGCGACGGTAATATCCCGCCAAACCAAGGAAACTCCTAATCTCTTTAGCTGAGGACGGTTTGGGCCAACTCTGCACCGCCTCAATCTTCTTCGGATCAACCTGAATACCCTCACTGGACACCACGTGCCCCAAGAAAGCTACTGAACCAAGCCAAAACTCACACTTGGAGAACTTTGCATAAAGTTTCTCCTCTCTCAACCTCTGTAACACAACCCTCAAATGCTGAGCATACTCCTCCGGGCCACGAGAGTATACCCGGATGTTATCAATGAACACAATGACGAAAGAATTAAGGTAAGGCTGAAACACGTTGTTCATCAAATGCATGAACGCGGCTAGGGCATTGGTCAGCCCAAATGACATAACCAGAAACTCATAATGACCATATCTGGTCCTGAAAGCAGTCTTCGGAATGTCAGAATATCGAATCTTCAGCTGATGATACTCGTATCTCAAATCAATCTTAGAGAACACTCTAGCTCCCTGAAGCTGGTCAAACAAGTCATCAATACGGGGCAAAGGATACCGGTTCTTCACCGTAACCTTATTCATCTACCGATAATCAATACACATGCGCATAGAGCCATCCTTCTTCTTCACAAACAATACCGGTGCACCCCAAGGTGACACACTAGGCCGAATGAACCCCTTATCTACGAGTTCCTGAAGCTGCTCTTTCAATTCTTTCAACTCCGCTGGTGCCATACGATAGGGTGGAGTAGAAATAGGATCGGTGCCTGGAACCAAGTCAATACCAAAATCAATGTCCCTGTCAGGTGGCACACCTGGCAGATCTGCAGGGAATACGTCCAGAAAATCACGGACCACAGGAACAGAATCAACCGAAGAAATCTCACTACTAACATCCCTCACAAACGCAAGATAAGATTCACATCCTTTCTCAACCATACACTGAGCCTTGAAGTAAGAAATCACTCTGCTAGGCACATGCTCAATAGACCCTCTCCACTCAACTCTCGGAACTCCGGGCATAGCCAGGGTCACGATCTTAACGTGACAATCAAGAATAGCATGACATGGAGATAACCAATCCATGCCTAGTATCACATCAAAATCAACTATGTTGATCAACAACAAGTCCACTCGGGTCTGTCACGACCAAATTCCCACCCTTTGGGCCGTGACTGCGCCTAACGTTGAACCCGCTAGGCCAGCCAACGTATAACTTGCAATAACAATTTAAAATCATTTAATACTGAACGAAACGATAGTTCGTCACTTTCAACAAATTCCCAACAAAATCCTGTAAGCATTGCTTAATAAAAATAACGAAACTTTAAGAATGCGGAGAATAAAGACATGACAAACATGAAATAACGTAAAACTTCCCACACTAGTAACTCTCAAAACTTTACTGAGCCTTCCAAATCCCTTCAATTGTTTCACAGCAGAGAAATAATAATAATATCTTAGAAAAACTCAAAATGAAATGATAAGACATCTACAACGAACAATCCCAAAACCGGGGTGTCACAATCCCACGGACTAACTACTGGAATACTAAATACAAGTCTGGAAATGAAAATACAACACTGTCTTGGGAAAAAGAAGAAAGACAATGAAACAGTAAAGGAGAGAAGCCTCGGGATCCACGAACGCCAGTGTATACCTCGAAGCTCTGACGTGGACTGAAGGTATCTCCCTCAGAACGCTCCACGGGGTCCGGTAGCAGGGTCTGCACAACACAAGGAAGTGCAGTGTAGTATCAGTACAACCGACCCCATGTACTGAGTAAGTGCCAAGCCTAACCTCGGCCGAAGTAGTGACGAGGCTAGACTTGACATTAACGATAACCTGTCCTATTTTACAGCGGGTAACAGGAAAATAACACAAAGCATGAGATAAACCAGCAAGTAGGGGATACGGGAACAGAAAAAAAAGGGAACAAATGGAATCAAATAGTCACATCGACAGATAGGAGTAATCCAGAGAAAACAACCCAATATAATCGACAACGAAACACGATAAATAGCAGAAAAGTAAACAATGGCACGACATCACCCTTCGTGCTTTTACTCTCTTCCTCACAATGCAATTTAATCAAA
>ML246903.1:86239-103349 GCA_005239495.1 Nicotiana undulata
CAAGTAAAGACGATTTCATAATATACTAAACATGGAAGGAACACTGTAATTTACAACAAAATAGACTCACGGGCATGCTCGACACACATTGCATAGGTACTCGTCACCTCACCTATGCAATGAACATGATATTCACTTAGCACATAGCAAATAATACCTATTCCCTCACCAAAGTTAGGCAAGACACTTACCTCGTGTCCAAAATATAGCAATCAACCCTCTAAGACCGCTTTTCCTTTTGAATTCAACTCCGGAACCACAATATCTAAGCATAATTAATTTAAGTGTATCAATAATAACTCAATAACACCATCCCATAGCCTAAATACACAATTCCCACCTTTCTTTCAAAATTTCCAAAATTCGACCCCGGGCCCACGTGGTCTAAACTCGAGGTTCGGACCAAAACCCGTTCACCCATAACCCCACGATTAAGAATATACAATTTGTTTTAAGATTCGACCCCAAATTGGGGTTGAATCACCCAAAAATCCCAAAAACCCTACTCTACCTAAAATCCCTAATTCCTACTTTGATTCCATGTTTTTAGCCCTAGATTCTAGTGATTGATGAAGGAAAATGGTAGAGATTAGAGTTAGGATCACTTACCCAAGTTGCTATGGAAGAAAACTTGCTTGAGGATCGCCTATGGGGTCTTGGAGAGGATCGCCTAACACTGTGCGAACGCGCCCCTTTGGACGCGAACGCGAAGGGAAGGGGAGGGGAGCCTATGCGAACGCACAACCCTGGTCGCGAACGCATAGGCTATATTTTGCGCAGTCTTTTAAAAGCAGTAAGCAAAACGAGATTTCTTCAAAACTTCATAACATTTTCTATAGAACTCAAACTTGGGCGATTTTTGAAGAGGGGATTCACCACAAAACCATAGGTATGTGTTCTTAGACTCGTTTTCGTCAATTTTCGTTAACACCCATTAGATTTCTAGGCCTAAATTATGTTCTTAAGGGTAAAAAATTAGGGATTTGCGTAGAGTTAGGGCTTTTTGAATAATTGGAATTTAGACCTCGTTTTGGGGTCAGATTTCGAAACTAATTATATATTCGGGCTCGTGGGTTTTGGTCCGAACTTCATGTTTTAACCAAGCGGGCCCGGGGTAGATTTTTGACTTTTTGGGAAGAATGCTAGAAAACCTATAATTAAGCATTGGAATTGAATTATTTAGCGTTTATTGATATTATTAAGTCAATTATGTCTAGATACAAGTGAATTGGAGTCAAATTCAAGAGGGAAAGCGGTAATCGAGGCTTGAGTTGGTCGTTGAATTTGAGGTAAGTGTTTGGCCTAACCTTAGCTTGAGGGAATATGTGTTGTGTCCTATTTGCTATGTGATAATATCATGTTCAACGTATAGGTGAGGTGACAAGTACCTATACTGTCAGGACCCCAAATCCTAATAGGTCGTGATGGCGCCTATCGTGGAACTAGGCAAGTCACTATCACATAACTACCACATTTCCTTTAATAAAAAATTTCAAAATCATTAATAATATTCCATAGCAAGTATAAAATTTCTCTAAGTCTTTAACAAAGCATAATATAATCAACCAGTCTAAAACCATCTCCCAGAACTGGAGTCAACTGATCACGAGCATCTAAGAATAGTACTAATACTACTAATGTCATAATTCACCGTCTCAAAACAAAATACTAAATACTAAATGAAGGAAGGGAATGGAGAAGATGTGTACGCTGGTCAGCTACCTCGAAATCCCAAAAGCAGACGCCGAACGGTCACAGATAACTACTGCTCAGAACCAGTATCTGGATCTACACACAAGAGTGCAAGGAGTAATGATGAGTACGCCAACTCAGTAGTAATGAAAATAAATCAAGTCTGAAGATAAGAAACACACAAAAACAAAACACCAATCCACAAATAGTAAAATCCTGAGTCTCAATAAAGTATACATTTAGTACATATGTTTGAAAACCGATTTCCGTAAAAATCTTTGAACAAGTATATTTTCCAATGTTTCTCATTAAAACTCCCCAAAAGTGTCAGTATGAAAGATGAAATGAATCATAATCAAAAGCTCAGCAAAATATCATTTTAAACCGCCCCTCGGGCAAAATCATCACTCATAATCAATCCCTCTGACCTCACCATCACTAAGTAACAGTCACTCAGCACCTCAGAGTCACTCAGCATCAGCCCCTCGGGCAACCTCACTGTCACTCATTCCTCCCAATCACTCATCACTCGGCACTCGCACTTACTGGGGGTGTGTACAGACTCCGGAGGGGCTCCTACAGCCCAAGCGCTATAAACAAGCCAATTCATGGCATCAATCACTCTCAGGTACTCGGCCTCTCTCATATCATAACATCCTCACAATATTGACCCTCGGCCTCACTCATATCATAAACATCCTCACAATATTGGCCCTCGGCCTCACTCAGTCAGACACTCTCAACATGCCACTCGGGCCTTTAATAAACGGGGTTCTCGACCCAAAACAGTACTTCATTTCAGAAAATAATATTATTATCAAATATGAGTGTCAACAATTTCACAAGAAGGACTGAGTGTAAAATCATAATTATTATATGAGGAATATCATAAAATATCTCCCAAGGGGTTAAAACATATCAGCACTAGGCCCCAAACATGGCATACAATCCAAATATATCAAAACATAGTAATATTATTTAACATATGCTTTTAAAGCAGCTTCGCAACTCAATAGTTGCCTCAAAAGGAACATATTTCCAAATTTCCAATTCGTGCACGCCCCACACTCGTCATCCAGTGTGTGCGTCCCTCCAAAATCATGAAAGGATGTAAAGTCCGGGGTTTCATACCCTCAGGACAGGATTTAAAGACATTACTTACCTCAAACTAGGCCGAAAAGCTACTCTGCAACACGCTTGCCCCTCGAATCAACTTTCGAGTGCTCCAAATGTATCAAGTTCATATTTTTCACATCAATTTATGCTAGGGAGATGAAACCCAATAGAAAAATATCAACTTTATGCATAATTTCCGAAATTAGCCAAAACCCGACCCCCAGGCCCACGTCTCCGAACTCGACAAAATTTATACCAAAACGATTCTCATCATCTCACTGTCTGTACACATAAAGAACTCTAAAATCGGAGTCCAAATGACCCCTCAAATCACCCCTAAAAGGTCTCTTAAACGCAAGACCTAATCCTCTCTTTTCCACTGATTTTCCCAAATTAAACACTACTAATTAGGTCCTTAATCACATATTTAACTCAAAAATAGGAAGAAATCACTTACCTAGTGTTGCTTGGTGAAAATCCCTCCTTGAGCTCTCCAAAATCGTCCAAGCCAAATGAAAGAAATGGGCCAAAACTCGCTTTTAAAACAATCTGCCCAGGCTTCATCGAGTTGTACCTTGCGTTGTGCAGGTTGTACATCCTATTATAATTTTTCCCTGCTGTACACCTTCTATTAAAATGCCCATAACTCCTTTTAGAAATATCCAAATGACAACAGTTTGAATATTTAGAAACTAGACTCGAAGATCTTTCATTTGATAGGTTGTACACCATATAACTCTTTATATATTCCGAGATATGAGCTTCCAAAGTCGGCTCCATGCATCAGTAAATTCTGTCGAAACTGCTTTACCAGCCATCTTAAATCGATCATAACTTTCTGATAAAAATGTCCAAATCATGAATGGTTTAACTTTCTAGAAACTAGAAGGCAAGGGATACAACTTATATGTTTTGCAAATTTTCAGATTCCTTATAGATTTTGATATATACGCTTCCAAAGTTAGCTCTTCGATGCATCAGTTGCTATCCAAAACAGATTTGCAGCAGATATTTCAGCAGCTATTTTGGCCCGAAATCCATTTCGTTAACCTTCCGAAATCCACCCGAAGCCCTCGGTACCTTAACCAATTATACCAACATGTCCCAAAACATGATATGAACTCGCTCGAGGCCTCAAATCACATCAAACAATGTCGAATTCATGAATCGCACCCCAATTCAAGCTTAATGAACTTTAGAACTTGAAACTTCTACATTCGATGCCGAAACCTATCAAATCACGTCCGATTGACCTCAAATTCTGCACACAAGTCATATTTGACATTACGGACCTGGTCCACTTTTCGAAATTGGAATCCGACCCCGATATCAAAAAGTCAAACTCTCGATCAAACTTCTCAAAAACCTTCAAATTTCTATCTTTAGCCATATGACTTCAAAATGACCTACGGACCTCCGAATTCACTTCCGATCGTGCTCCCAAATCCAGAATCACCATACGGAGTTAATCCCAGACTCGGAATCCCAAACGGACATCAATAACATCGAAATGCACTGCAACCCAAACTTATAAAATTTCTTCTAAAATGCTAACTTCTACAATTTGGGCCGAAATGCTCCCGGGTCATCCAAAACCCGATCCGAACATACGCCCAAGTCCGAAATCATCATACGAACCTGCTGGAACCTTCGAATTTTGATTCTGAGGTCGTTTACTCAAAAATCAACTCTTCCGGTCAACTCTTTCTATTTAAGCTTCGAAATGAGAATGTTCTTCAATTAAATTCCGAATCTTCCGAAAACTAAACTTGACCACACACGCGAGTCATAATACATATTGTGAAGATACTCGAGACCTTAAGTCACTGAACGGAGCATGAATTATTAAAATGACAAGCCGGATCGTTACATATACGTTGGTATCAAGCATGCCCGTGAGTCGGATATTATGAATTATGTGATTTTTCATTGATATTTACTTTATTATAGCTTGAGTTTCTGTCAGGACCCAAATTTCCCGCCGTTGGGTATCGTGACGGCACCTAGTATCTACGACTAGGTAAGCCTAAAACTTGCGGAAAAATAAAAGCAGTATAATAATTGAAATAGGAAAGAAGAAGAAAACATATAACTCAGCCACTCGGCGTATAAAATTTCACTTCCCAAAGCCCGGAACGTCACGACAGTCACAAGCTCTGTACTAAATGTAGCTCTATACAATGAAATAGTGGAAAAATACATAAGTCAACTAATCATATACTAGAGTAGAAAGGGACTCATGGGATTCTGCGGACGCGGCAGAATTACCTCGCGGTCTCCTGGCAGCTACTAGTGATACTCCTAGCCACGATACTGGGCGCTGGTACCTGGATCTGCACATGGAAAAACATGCGCAGTAAAGGGCATGAGTACTCCACGATTGGTACCCAGTAAGTGCCAAGCCTAACCCCAGTCAAGTAGTGACGAGGTCAGGTTAAGGCTCTACTGGATGTTTATAGTAAAACAGTTTAAAAATCTAAGTAGAGAGATATAATAAGCTAAGGCAAAACAGTAGAAACGGTAGCTGAAAGAAATAGTAAAAGGGATCCCTCGGCTCAGCACAGCATATCTCACAGTATTAGATATGCAATGCAGTACAGGGGGAAAGCTCCCGGAACCTAGTCCATAGTCCCAATTTAAATATGCGATGCAGTACAGGGGGAAAGCTCCCGGAATCTCGTCTGTAGTCCCAATTTAAATATGCAATGCAGTACAGGGGAAAGCTCTCGGAATCTAGTCCGTAGTCCCAATTTAGATATGCAATGCAAATGAATACCGGATATAGTTTATTTAAACAGTGCAGGAAGAATCACAGGAAATACGGATAAAACTACCTAAACAAGGTGAAATTAGTAACAAATAGGGGAAACTCAAGTAAAACAGGTAGACAGGCTTATTCCTAAGCTAAACTACACAGTTAGTACATGAAACGATGAAATAGGGAAAGAATAATTCAAGTCATGAAATGAAACATGGAGTTTTAGCAACAATGGACCGTGTATGCACTCGTCACCTCACGTACACAGCGCCCATATAAAAAAACAGTATCAAAATAACCTAAGGGGAAGTCCCCAACACAGAGTTAGGCAAGCCACTTACCTCGACTGTGCTAATCAACTCAATACCACGCTCTTGCCACGAGTATCCGACTCCGGGTGGCCCAAATCTATTCAATTCGATTGCATAAAGTAAATATCAACGCAAGGAACCAAAATAGCTAATAAGTTCGAAGCTAATACGTGAAATTTGGAAAATTGCCCAAAAAGTCCCCCGGGCCCACGTCTCGGAATTGGGTAAAAATTGTATATTCCTGACACTCATTCACTCACGAATCTAACCATATAAGAATTTTTCAAATCGGATGTCCAAAGCCCAATCAAAACTCAAGAATTCGGTCTAGGAAGTTTATCCAAATTTTCCACCAAAATTTCGAAATTATAGGCTAGATTTAAGAGTGAATTCATGGAAACTAGTCTAAATCGAACATAAATCACTTACCCAAGTTGCCCAGGTGCAAAACTCTCCAAAAATCGCACTTCTCGAGATCTCAAATTCAAAAATGTGAAAAATTGCTTAAACCCTCGAGTTGGGTTTCTAATATTCTGCCTAGGTGAGTGTTCTATGTGTTCGCGGAAAGAGCATCGCGAACGCGAAGAGTAAGAAACACGTGCCTAGAAATTGGCCTATGCGAATGCAACCCAGGGCCTGCGAACGCGGACCTCAGCTTCCTAACCCTATGCGAACGCGATCCCAGACATGCGAACGCGAAGGGTAAAGTGCCAAACCCCTGGGACCCCATCCTATAACTACGCGGACGCGCCCAGGCGGGCGTTCGCGATCCCTTGTCTGGCCATACCTATGCGAACACACCCATTGCCCGTGAACGCGTAGCACAAAAATCCTTGGAGTCAATTAATCCTACGCGTTCGCGACTAACCCCACGCGAACGCATAAGAGGAAACCAGAACCAACAAAAATCTGATGTTTTTTCTTAAGTCCAAATATAACCCGTTGAGCATCCGAAACACACCCAAGGCCCCGGGGGCCTCAACCAAACCTACCAACCAACCCTAATGCCTCACCCAAACTTAGTCGAGCCCTCAAAACACGTCTCATAAAACCAAAATCATCAATTAAGCATGGATTAAAGCCTAAGAACTTATGAAATTGCCAAATTCCACAACCGATGCCGAAACACGTCAAAACTCATCCAAATGACCTCAAATTTTACACACAGGTCATAAATGACACAACGGACCTACTGTCACTTTCAGACTTCAATTCTGAGTCCGATATCTAAATTTTTCCTATCGGCCAAAATCGCCAAAATTATAACTTTCGCCAATTCAAGCCTAAATCTACTATGGACCTCCAAAACACATTCCGAACACGCTCCTAACCCCGAGATCACTCGAAGGAGCTAACGGAGTCGACGAAATTCCATTCCGGATCCGTCTTCACACAGTTCCAACTACGGCCTGATTTCTAAAGCTTAAACTCACATATAAGGACTATGTGTCCAAAAACTCTCCGAATTTCACCACTAAACGGTCCGACAAGTCTCAAAAGAAGAAATAGGCATGGGGAAAATAGTTATTAGGGGATCAGGGCGCTAACTCTCAAAACGACCGACCGGGTCGTTACATTATCCTCCTCTTTAGAAAATCGTTCGTTCTCGAATGAGTATAGAGACATACCTGAAGCTGTGAAAAGATGAGGGTACTGCCTGAGCATATCCTGCTCGGTCTCCCAAGTCGCCTCCTCGACCGGATGACCCCTCCACTGCACCTTCACTGATGCGACATCCTTTGACCTGAGCTTTCTTACCTGTCTATCCAATATAGCTACAAGCTCCTCAACATATGATAGGTCCTTGTCCAACTAGGCTGAACTGAAATCCAAAACATGAGTCGGGTCACTGTGGTACTTCCGGAGCATAAAGACATGGAATACTAGATGAACACTTGCTAGGCTGTGAGGCAAGGCCAACTCACAAGCAACCTCCCTAACCCGTTGCAATACCTCAAAAGGGCCAATAAATCTCGGACTCAGCTTACCCTTCTTCCCGAACTCATGACGCCCTTCATAGGCGATACCCGAAGCAACACCCGATCACCATCCATAAATGCCAAATCACGAACCTTCCGGTCTGCATAACTCTTCTGCCTGGACTGAGCTGTGTGAAGCCTCTCCTGAATCACCTTCACCTTGTCCAGGGCATCCTGGACCAAATCTGTACCCAACAATTGGGCCTCGCCCGACTAAAACCATCCCACTGGAGACCTGCACCGCCTACCATACAAAGCCTCATACGGTGCCATCTAAAAAGTTGGACTGGTAGCTATTATTATATCTGCAAGTGGAAAGTATCGGTCCCATGACCCTCCAAAATCCATCTCACAGGCACGGAGCATATCCTCAAGAATCTGAATCGTGCGCTCAGACTGCCTGTCCGTCTGAGGGTGAAAGGTTGTACTCAACTCCACCTTGGTGCCTAGCTCCTGCTGAACGGCTCTCCAGAACCGTGAAGTGAACTGTGTACCTCTGTCGGAAATGATAGACACTGGAATACCGTGGAGGCGAACAATCTCTTTGATATAAATCTCAGCCAACCTCTCGGAGAAATATGTAGTCAACACTGGAATGAAATGGGCTGATTTGGTTAGTCGATCCACAATCACCCAAATAACATCATACTTCCTTAAAGTCCGAGGAAGTCCAACCACAAAGTCCATGGTGATCCACTCCCACTTCCACTCTGGAAGCTCAATCTGCTGAAGTAACCCTCCCGGTCTCTGATGCTCACATTTGACTTGCTGACAATTGAGACACTTGGCTACAAACTCCACTATATCCTTTTTCATCCTTCGCCACCAATAGTGTTGTCTCAGATCCTGGTACATCTTCATGGTACCCGGGTGGATGGAATACCGCGAACTATGGGCCTCCTTAAGAATCAACTCCCAAAGCCCCTCTACATTGGGCACACAAATACGGCCTTGCATCCTCATCACGCCATCATCACCTATAGTCACATCCCTGTAATCACCCCGCCGAACTCTATCCTGAAGGACCAGAAGGTTGGGATAATCATATTGGCGCTCTCTGATACGATCATAAAGGGAAGATCGAGCAACCACACAAGCAAATACCCGACAAGGCTTAGAAAGATTCAACTCACGAACTGACTAGCTAAGGACTGAACATCTAAGGCTAAGGGTCTCTCAGCTGCATGAAGATATGCCAAACTCCCAAAACTCTCCGCCCGGCGACTCAAGGCGTCGGCCACCACATTGGCCTTCCTCGGATGGTATAATATAGTGATGTCATAATCCTTGAGTAACTCCAATCACCTACGCTAGCGCAAATTGAGGTCTTTCTGCTTGAATATATGCTGCAAACTCCGGCGATCCGTGAAAATCTCATAGGGGACACCGTATAAATAATGATGACATATCTTCAGGGCGTGAACAATCGCTGCCAACTCGAGATCATGAACTGTATAGTTCTTCTCATGCGCCTTCAACTTCCTGGACGCGTCGGCAATCACTCTACCGTCCTGAATCAACACCGCCCCAAGGCACATCCTGGAGGCATCACAATAGACTGTATAGGACCCTGAACCTGTAGGCAATACCAACACTGGAGATGTAGTCAGGGCTGTCTTGAGCTTCTGAAATCTCTCCTCGCACTCCTCAGACCACCTGAACGGTACACCCTTCTGGGTCAGTATGGTCATAGGTGCTGCAATGGATGAAAATCCCTCCACAAAACGGCGATAGTACCCAACCAAACCGAGGAAACAACGGATCTTAGTAGCTGAAGATGGTCTAGGCCAACTGTGCACTGCCTCCACCTTCTTTGGATCTACCTTGATCCCATCACAAGACACCACATGGCGTAAGAATGCCACAGAATCAAGCCAAAATTCACACTTGGAAAATTTGGCATACAAATTATTCTCCCTCAAGGTCTGAAGAATCATCCTCAAATGCTACTCATGGTTCTCCTAGGACCTAGAGTATACCAAGATTTCATCAATGAACACGATGACGAAGGAATCAAGATAAGGCCGAAATACGTTGTGCATCAGGTGCATAAAGGCTAATGGGGCATGGTCAACCCAAATGACATAACAAGGAACTTATAGGGCCATATCTGGTCCTGAAGGCAGTCTTCGGGATGTCCGGCTCTCGAATCTTCAACTGATGATAGCCCGAACGTAGGTCAATCTTGAAGAACACCCTATCACCCTATAACTGATCAAATAAGTCATCAATGCGAGGCAGTGGGTACCTGTTCTTCACTGTAACCTTATTCAGCTGTCGGTAATCAATACACATATGCATCGAACAATCTTTTTTCTTCACAAATAATACCGGAACACCCCAAGGTGAAACACTGGGCCTGATGAAACCCTTATCAAGCAACTCCTGCAACTGCTCCTTCAACTCAGGAGGAGCCATACGATAGGGAGGAATGGAAATGGGTTGAGTGTCCGGCAACAAATCAATGCCGAAATCAATATCTCTGTCGGGCGGCATACCCGAAAGATTAGCTAGAAAAACATCGGGGTAGTCCCGCACAACCGGAACTGACTCAACTGAATGGGTATCAACATTGACATCTCTCACATAGGCTAAATATGCATCACACCCCTTCTCCACCATCCGCTGAGCCTTAAGGAAAGAAATGACTCTGCGGGGAGTATACTCAAAGGAAACTCTCCACTCTAACCTCGGTAAACCTGGCATAGCTAGCGTCACGGGCTTGGCGTGACAATCAAGAATAGCATAATGAGGCGACAACCAGTCCATGCCCAAAATAACATCAAAATCTATCATACCGAGTAATAACAGATCAGCTCTGGTAAGGACTATGTTTACAGTTCCAACTACGACCCGATTTCTAAAGCCTAAACTCACATATAAGGACTATGTGTTCAAAAACTCTCCGAATTTCACCACTCAACGTTCCGACAAGTCCCAAAAGAAGAAATAGACATGGGTAAAATAGTTATTAGGGAATCGGGACGCTAACTCTCAAAACGACCGACCGGGTCGTTACAGTTTCACTTTGTGGTTATTCATTTTGGTGGAAATTATTGGTAATGAATATTGTTGAGTATTGGTTTCAGTTGAGAAATTTTATGTGAAGATATGTACTTGAGTGAGACTAGTTATAGCTGTGTCCCTTGCCGGGACGGTGAAAATTTTATTGTTGTTCCCTTGCTGGGATGTTATGATTTATTATTGCGGTTTATATTGTTAATCTTTCCTTACCGGACTTCTGTTATTGATATTGTTTGGGTGAGGAAGAGTGTAAAGCATGAAGGGTGTTGCCGTGTATTGATTATTGTGAGGATGAGAGTGTAAAAGCACGAAGGGTTATGCCGTGCCATATTATGATATTAAAAGCACGAAGGGTGATGCCGTGTCGTTTCTATTGATTCATTGTGAGGATGAGAGTAAAAGCACGAAGGGTGATGCCGTGCACTTGCATTTACTATTTGGTGAGGATGAGAGTAAAAGCACGAAGGGTGATGCCGTGCACTTGTTTCTCTGTGATGTTATTTCCTGTTGTTCAAGTTGATATTGAATTGTTGTCTTATTTCATTATTTCCTTTATTTGACATTTCTTTCCCCAGCAAGTTCCCCTTATCTTTGTACTTAGTTGTTTACTTTATGTTATCATTATTTCCTCCGTATATTATTAAATTGCACAGGTTGATTTGGTTGTCGTGTCCTAGCCTAGTCACTACTTTGCCGGGGTTAGGCTCGACACTTACTCAATACATGGGGTCGGTTGTACTAATGCTACATTCTGCACATTTTTGTTGTGCAGATCCCAGTACAGGACCTTACGAACCTTAGAGCGAGGAGGCTGCCTTCAATCCACGTGGAGACACCGAGGTAGTCCTGTTGGCGTCCGCAGGCCTTGGCGTCCCCTCCTATTTCTTTTGTATTCTGTTCTAGTTTTTTCAGAAACAGATGTACTTATTTCATTCAGACCTTTATATGTATTATCCATAGACAGTCTGTGAGTTTGTGACTCTGAAATTCTGGGATTGGTATTGTGAAATTTCGTAAAGGCATTGAATTGAGTTAATATATCTTGCTTTATTTGTACTTTCGTTTATGTTAATATTGTATTTCACCTATTATTGAATAGTAATAAAGGAATAAAGTAAGTTAAACATTCACGTTGGCTTGCCTAGCGGGTTCAACGTTAGGCGCTATCACGGTTCCGACGGTGGAAAATTCGGGTCGTGACAACTAGTGACACATATAGGGGCGTAGTTTTTCAAAATTTTAGATTCCAGATCGATTCAAATACAAAATATCCTATTTGTCATTTTATTTTAAATATAATTGTGCTTAAATAAGATAATTTTTATGACATATATAATTTATTTTATGATAAGCATATAATGATAAGTTGTAATAATTAATAAATTGACAAAAGTTTCTCAGTAAAAAATAAACCTAAATAGGACAAAATATTTGAAGAGAAACAAACATTGTCTTCATCACCACAACACTTGGAAAACAATACACCAAAAATTGATATGTCCCTATTTATTACATACAGTTCAAAAATTAATACACAATTACATTGATACAAATATGCTAAGGAATAGATAATTTGCTTATCTTAAATAATTAATGAGAATTGTATACTTGAAGAGGCGGGGGGTTTAGGTTGTAAAAATACTTGAGGTAGTGATTATCGATGTAGGAGTTTTGTTCTAAAAAGGAATATTTTAAGGATAAAATAATAAAAATCTTGGTCAAACTTAAAGTGCTTATGGCTTATGAATTTTTAGCTTATTTTTGACTTATAAGCACTTGGCTTATAAACACTTTTAACTTTACCAAACGCATAGATAAGCCGGAAAGTGCTTATAAGCTAGTTTGACCAGCTTATAAGCTTAGCCAAACACCCTCTTATAAACATACACTGCTAATTTCTATGTACGTAGATCATAAGGAAAAAAGTTTATAAAGAAATTATGTGAATTGTATAAGGTAAACTTAATTGATTTTGATGTCCTAAATATTAAGATTTACTGTGTAGTCCTTCAAATAAAAAAAACTTTAATAACTAAAGTTTTAGTTAACTTCAAAGTACTAAATATTAAGAAATAATTAAATGGTCGTTTTGTCTAGTGTAAAGTCTATTTGAAAAGGGTAAAAAAAAAAACGATCGACATGCGGTGCACTACTTAAGTTTATAGAATAAAAACTTATAATCACCTCAAATTTCTTATAAGAAATATGACAATATATTACTATTTATTTCGATACATAAATTTTAGTATCTTGTATATGTTTCACCTATCAAATTAGGGTTGTCCTTTAATATGTATATGTTTACAACAAAAAATTTAAAAACATTATATTATTTATTATAACTATAAATTCTAGTTTAAAATATAGTCCTGTCAAGTAAGCTTAACTACAGATATTTGTTTTACTCATAAATAATTATAGATATCTATAAAATAAAAAATACTTTTGTAAACTTAGTGGCAGATATGCAATAACTTCAGTTTTAGATTTAAAATTACAACATAATTTTAATTAGTACATTTAAAATGTACGTGTACACTTTAAGTTGTAAGGATATTTTTAGCCTTTAATTTTCTAAGGATATTTGTTGGAAGGTGGATTGTAAATATCCTTTGAAATATTCACATTAAAAGAGTACTAATGGATCACATTAGAAGAAAAACTTAGAAGGAGTTCTATGTTCACGAGACTTTATTTGTAGTTTTCTATTTATTCCCTGTCGATTAAATTATTTTTACTAAAATTATAAAATATAATTGGTTATACGTCACTACAAAGAATAACCTAAAAAGAGTTAAAAGTAGGCGAAACTTCAATTCCTACTTTAATTTCTTTCGGCTGTTACTTTCCTTCTACAAATATGTTGTCTTACCTATTTTAAGTAAGGAAGGATTCAATAATAATGTTTAGTTGATTTAAGTACTAAATATTAAAAAAATAATTAAATGATAATTCCTAAGTAGTAGAAAATAGTTAAATTATTATTTTATTTAAATTGGGTGGACAGGTTAAATTAGCTTAAATAGGTGACTATACTTAAATTGGAAGAAAAAGAAATCCAATAGGTGTCATGTAGGAAAACAAAAGTGGGACATGACGATTTAATGGACGAGGGACAAATATGATACTAAAGTATAATGTAAGGATAAATATGTCAAAAAAGTATAACAAAGGGCAAATGTAACCCTTTTTGAAGAGTGCACGGACAAATATGATCCTAAAGTATAACGGTAAGGATAAATATCTCAACAAAGTATAACGAAGGATAACTAAGGCCTATTTATGATAGTAGAAGGTCAAATCAGACCCTTAACCGTTCAATATATAATGTTTAGTTGATTTAAGTACTAAATATTAGAAAAATAACTAAATGATAATTCTTAAGTAATAGAAAATAGTTAAATTACTATTTTGTCTAGTGTGAAATCTACTTTTAAAGAGTAAAAAAGACGATGATATTTCGCTAAGGATTTTCGTGTTTTTAATATAGTATAGATATAGATATAGATAATAATAAATGAATTTACCAGAAAAGGAATCTTGAGGATAATGAGTAGGGGAACATATAATTGAAAGACTGACGAAGACATTCATTCTTCTTGATATGCTACATCGATTTGAGAATCTAAATTATTTATGTAGAATTATATGCATGTCATGTCCTTTAGAGGGTCCTTTCAAACACTAGAAAACAATTAATTCTGCAATTCAGCTTTGTTATTTATTGACTTTATCATTATTGTTTTTTTAACACTTCACATTCAAACAAATCTCTCAAACACCATGTTTGTTCAGATCCAAGACATACGTTATTATTGCACCTGCAGCAACTTGGTCCTTCAATCTATTTACTAGATCTCTACCCATCTTCTTTTTATTTAAGGCTTGGTTGGAAACTATGATGTGAACCACGAGCTCATGTTTGGATTTCAAAACAAATTTTGTACTAGCTACTTACCATACTTTTTAGTTTTGTCGTTTGAGGTTTTAGCACATTCATTAAAAAAAGAAAAAATCATTTGATAAGGTATTAATCTGAAGGGGTATTTGGCTGAATTCGCACAGCGTAAGACCTATTACAAGGGAAAGCGTTCCCTACCATAATAATATTTCAATTCACATGGCTCGAACGCCACACAGACGGGTTGAAGAAATCTTACCCATTCCATCACAATTGGTTGTGTTCTCCACTCCTTTATCTATCTTTTAAGTTTTTTCGTACATTTAAAAAAAGATATTCATAGTTTTAATTATAAGAGTACTTGTTCAAAATATCATATATCTCTTACTTAAACGTCTCACTTTATTAGCACTCGACTAACTAGAGCTATGGTGGATATAAGAAAAAAAGTACATGAAAATTAACTTCTTGTGTTTCCAGCTAAAATGTCAAATATTTTGAGATAAATTCAATTTGCTAAACTATCTAGTATTTGGGACCGAGGAGTAATAATGTTGCACAACTTGAGCAATATCGATATTTTACATATTTGGACATATTATGCTGGAACTCCAATACACGGAAAGTTCTAACATAATATACTGGAGATTCGAGTATCTGTGTATGAACTTCCAGCATATTATGATGAACCAGTACTGGAACTCCAGTATATTATGCTGGAGTATTTCCGGATTTTGAACAGCGTTTTCGTTCATATTTATCTTTACATAAAAAATGACTAAATTTCAATTACTTTTGAAACTGCGGCTATTTTTGAATGGCCACTTATAAGTCTGGCTATCTTTGAATTTCTCCCGATAATCAAGCCCCGAATAAGATAGGATTGTGCGGGCTGCGCCCCCTTCGAGTCATATTTTGGGCACATTTTCCACACTTCCACCCCCCTATGTTATGCGGATGTAATATACTCGCTAGTCTTTTTTTTTCCCCGGTGTTCGATTTCCGTATTTAAGCCGGAATATATTCGGACTAGCACCGCATAGGACCTCATTCGGGGGGAAGCGCTCCCTACCAAGGATTTTTCATACCAGTGTTTGAACCCGAGACCACTAATTAAACTCGAAATCACTGGTTAAGGGAAGAGCAGCCTCATCCGATGCACCATATCGACGAGCCATTATTTGTGACACTAATTTAACTCTCTCAACAACAGTTGAACTCTCACGTTATCTTGTTTCGTTCCAAAGAGCTAACTAGGGACCATGTTACGTTTATATGTTATTGGTTTTGGCACTTTAACTAGTTGTTTCTCTTATTCTTGAACCAGTCAAGTCGTTCTCAAGGATGAATGTGAAAATGAAACTCATGAACTTAGGACTCTCATAAGGATTAGATTATCATATCGTAAAAACTATCACGTGACACTTCAACGTAGATACTAGATAGAATATGAAACCAAAAAAGTTAGGACTCATTCACCAATGTTTTCACTAAACATTCATTTCCATTGGCTTTTGCTAATTGGTGATATCTCCCAACCACCAGAAAAGGATTACTTTAGACTTGAAAAGATGTTTTATCCCTCTTTCAGATTTAGCTAGGTACTTCTATCCACTGTATCATATCAAATCTCACGGGAATTTCCACTGATAGAGTACTAAGTACTTCCATACGTACTTACAATATTGTGCTACGTACTTACAAAAGGGAAAAAGAATAATGAGACAAGTTCTTGATTTAAGATATACGCACATAGTATAACTATTTTTACACTATTAATTAATATAGTTAATCTATTATAGCAGATTAATTATCATTCTTATCTTATCATAACTACTCCTCCGTTTCAATTTATTTGTCTTAGTTTGACTGTGCATGAAGTTTAAAAAAATAAAAAAGACTTTTAAATCTTGTGATCTAAAACTAAAGATGTGTGTAATGTACCAAAATGTCTTTGAAACTTATGGTTTTAAACATATCATGTGAAAATGCTAAAATCAGTGCTAATCTGCACTTGAAGCCTGAAACCCAACAAGTCCTTCAATGGAGGAAGTTTCAAGAGAAGAGAAGAGGAGAGCATTTCAGAGACAAAATGAAAGCTATTGTTGCATTAGGTATGTTACGCGGCGCCTTCCTGAGATGCTTTGGAAGGGCGACATAAGGCTAAGCAACCAATGTCAGGGTGGTTGCTGTCCGCCAAATGAGGTCCCCGCCACACGCTAGACTAGATTGTCAGTGCCGTGTGGGGAAACCAATGCCAACAATTGAGAGAACAGTAATAATGTTTGAAATGATGAAAGCTGGATTGCAATAATGAAAGCTATTACAA